>ML104716.1:10526-47972 GCA_003697995.1 Taxidea taxus jeffersonii | reverse complement strand
TTCTCTTTGCTTCCCTTCCTTCCTTCCTTCTTCTTTTCTTTCTTTCCTTCTATCTTCCTTTCTTCTTTCTTTCTCTCTTTCTTTCATTTCTTTCTCTAGAGTAAAATGATAACTGGAATATATTTTACTTTTCTGGAAATTACGGAGCTCCTTTTGTTGGTTTACAAGGTAAATGTTAAACCTAAACATGAATTAGGCTCCATGCTGCATATCAAACAACTATGATATGTAAGTAGAACCACTGCCCACCAAAACAGCACTATAAATGTGTAATGTCTAGGTCCTGGGGCTAAACTCCTGGTTAATAATAGCACAGAAGGATCACAGATTTACCCACACCACAATCATATGTAAAGAAATGATAGATTTCCACTCCCCTGCTTCCCTGACTCTACAGACCTCTACTGCTGGATAATGGAGCAGGGGAGATCTTAGTCTGGCAAAATAATTAAAACTACTCCTTAAGTAAATGTTTCATCTTTTTAGGTCAATTTCGGTCTTTCAAATGTCACCTTAGATCCTCTCTGGTTTTCTTAGCAAGGATGTGGCCTACGTGACCATAGAGTGACAAAGGGCACAGGTAGTCCATGGAACCAGGTGACATCCTCTGGATCTTCATGGGCCCATTAGGTACAGGGACTTATTCAGGCTGGATGTAAGAGCAATTCATCTCTTGGCTTCTTGTGGCATCTGTTGTTGGAAAACTATAGTATTTCCAGGCTTTACACTTGGGATTCTGTGGGGCTGCCTCCTGTCCCAGGCTTCACTGTGCCAAGCAGATGTGCTGCAGACCCATCGGAGTTTCTGCCTCACCCTCCCCTGCCCTTGGCCAGGCCATGTCCACTCTGCTGTGGGATCATTGCTTTGACCCTTGTCCCACTGCAGCTCCATGGCCCACTCACAAACTCCTGGCCTGTAGGGCTTTCTAGAGACTAGATATTTGTGTTCCCCACACTACCCCCAAATTCATATCCTAGAGTCCTAACTCCCACAGTGATGGTGTTAGGAGGTGGGGCCTTTGGGAATTCCTTAGATCACAAGGGTGGCACCCTCATGAATTAGTCTAGTGCCCTTATAAAAGAAGCCCCAGAAGGAACCTTCACCCCTTCCTCATTCTTGAGCTCCCCCCAACCTGGCTTACAAAACCTTTGGCTTGCCCAAGATGTCAAGAAAATCAGCTTTGAGATTCAAGCCCCTCTAGGCCATTGGTTCTTAATGAAGGTAGCACGGCCTACCCGGAGGCATTCTGTAAAATCGTGGGGTTTTTACATTGTCACAAAAATTGGGGAGATGAAGGTTATTGGCATTTAATAACCAGAAAGAGTTCGAGGGTCCTCATGCTATAATGAAGGAGGCAGTCCCATAATGAAAAATCATTCCATCCCAAGTTTGTACAGGCGAAGAACCTGGTCATCATTTTCTGAGCTTAAAACCTAACTCTGACAAAGTGTTTCTGCTTGATTTAAACAGAAACCACATATTTCATTTATATAAATCAACATAAAATATCCAGCAATGCAACTAACACCTAAGGGAGGAGACAGCATTCCTTGCCTTGTTCGAAATATTACAAAGAGTTTTTCACTATCTCAAAAAGCCTCCAAGAGCAGCACCACCTGTAACACAAAAGTCACCCGGCAAAACAGTTCTGCATGGCTAGCTATCACTGGCAGGATGGCCTGGGGCCGTCTAGCCATCTAGCATCCCCGCTAGACCTGTGCCTGAGCCTTAGAGAGAAATGCATATTGTTTCACCATCAGTGCAATTCTCCTTTCTCATTTTCCTCTCTGTTTCAATTAGAACACTACACTGCAATTTGAAGAATGTGGTAGGTAGCTTATAGGAGCTCTAAAATTCCACTTTAAGAAGGTAAAGAGGGAATATCTATTATCTAAAGAAGGCTGGCATCTGATACTGTTCCGAGCCATTGCTCTGGGCATCCTCTGATCCTCCCTTTTCGTACAGAGCACCTACTATGCACCAGAGACTATTTTCCAGACTTGCTCTCCTGTACTTTTCTCAACTACCCCACAAGGCAGGCATGACCATCCTTGTTCTATAGATGATGGAATTGAAGCTCAGAGAATCTAAGTAAACCAAGAAGTGGAAAAGCTGGGATTCAAATTCAGGTCTACCCAACTCCAAGAGCTGGCATCTTAGCCATTCCACACAGAATTTAACTCCATATTTAACTAATACAGAGACAATGAAAAAAAGATCAACTTTTGTAAATTTTACTTACAACTACATTTCTATTTACATAGTTTAATAACCCACCCTTTGAGATGAAAATATTTATCAGGCAATTAAAAGGAAAAGCAATTGAGAACTAGAGTCTTCTATTTTAACGAACCCTCTGTGGGATCCTCTGAACTGAGCTAATTGCCTCACTTACCATATCTCTGTACTATGATGACCTCCGGAAGGTTTCATGTTGGGAAAATACCAATCCTTACCATGCAAGTTATTAGCTAACAATTTTCTAATGTGATAGAGGAGAGACACTCGCTCAAGAAACCCGAAGTACTTCAGCAGCATCGGTTCTATATGAAAAACAGTCCTGCCCCCTAAGAACAAAGAATGACAAGGAGTTCATTTCCACCCTCTCTGTCCCCTAAGAGGACAGTCAGATCATGGAGCACCTAAAAAATACTCATCCAGTTTCAGAGAAAGGGTTTTGTCAGAAGTTGTCTTACACCTGGGCCGACAGAGAACCTTGATGGATAAAAAGGACAAGTGCCCATCATATGTCCATCACTTTAGGTATGTTATTGCACTAAAACCCTATGAAAACCTGTGTGTTACATGTCATTGCCCTCACTGCACAGATAGAAATATAAGGGCCCTATGAAGCTGTAATTGGCCCCCGAGCACCCAACAACAGAGTGTCCTAGCTGGGAAGTGAGCCCAGCCATGTACCATTATGCTTGCTTCCACTCAACCTGGAGTGTTCTCTCCAACCCCACCACAACTACTGTGTCACAGAGAAGCTTGGGGGATGGGGAGGGACACTTTGGATTAAACCTCCAGTTAGGTTTCAAACACCTCGGAAGTCTAATTTCTAGGGAGTGTTCCCAACTGTGTTCAACAGATTTGAATGTACCTCGAGTCTGGGCAGTTGGCATGTCACTTTAATGAGGGGAATGTTTCTTGCAAAATCCAACAATGACAGGAAAACTTGACTATGTTCTTTAATAAAATGCAAAATGATGGGTCAGGGAATTCCCAGAACTGTTTCCCTACCTTCCAGCACTCTCCATTTTTGGTGCTGCTGTTAGGTTGTTCCCATGTCCTGGAAGACTCAGGTCACTGCTGAGAAACCCTTCTTCAAAAGTAACTATGACTTCCGTATTCTCATCATCTTCTTAACTTGTTCTGGGAGGGAGCCTGACAAGGTTAAATTGAAAATAAAAAATGTAAACATAAAAGCAGCAGCCACTGGGTGTCACTGATTTACCACTTGAATATACCTTGTCCCACATTTCTATAGCAGGAGAAAACCAGGTCTTTTAAGTGGAATATTTTGAAACCATTTTTGAAACCCTTCGTGTTCTTGAATGGTTGAGATAAATAGAGAAGAGTTTAAAATAAAAGGATCTTGTGACCTTGAGAAGATGTTGTTCTCTATTGTAAACAATTCATAACTGTAACAATGGTCCCATTTTAGAGATGCATACCCTGAAGCAGAACAAGCTAACTAACGTCAAGGATGTCAGAGAACACATTCCTGAACTTTATTTTTAAATCAAGACTTCCATGTTTTATTTTTATCTTAAGATAAAAGCCAGGGACACAGTACGCATTACTTTTTCTCGTCCCTACCTCCCAATTCTATACTTACGAAGATAAAAAAAAGAAATATTTCCAAACATCTGAGAATTTGCGGATTGGGATTATGTATCAAGCTCCTACAAATGGTGTTAGAAACTACCATTTATCAGGTATCTCTTCTGAACCTGGGACAGTCATAGCAGTATCTCATTTAATGTTCACCACAGAACAAAACACCAGTTGTCATTATCCCCAGATGAAAAAAAGTGGAGATCAGAAAGGATAAATAACTTGTGGAAGATCACAAAGGAAACAAGATAAAGATTTCAGATTCTAACCTACATTTTTGGCCAGCAAAGCCACGCTCATTCTGCTGTACAGACCATATCTCTTCAGAAACGTTATCTTTAGTTTGGACACATTCCTTCCAAAGCTAGGTAAAGTTGTGCCATATCTACGGTTAACCAACTAGTAGAAGTTAAAGATACTAAGTCCAAGACAGTTGTATGCATTGTGTTTTAGGATCATTCCCCAGGTAATTCCACTGGCTGAGGGAGTCACTTATAGTCTCTCATTGCACAAAAATTCTGAATTTCCCCCCCAAGCTCCTCAGAGTGACGTTCTGGCCTGGGATTTAGTTTCTCCGGATCTTCCATTGTCTAAGCAAGCTGAGTCCTATCTCTTTTTATAGTGGATGTATTCCTGCTCTCATTTTTGGCTTAACAATACCCATCCATCTGGAGAAAAGTAATCCTTCTTTAGACTAAAGATCGGTGGAGAGCTTTGGGGTTGTTTATCTGCCAAATAGGTGCAGAAACAGCCCAGCAACTATAAACTCATAGGCTTCCTGATTCATTCTTGCAAATACAGTTAAGCTCAGAGCCGGAGGCTTTCTCTGGGGGAGATAAGACAGTCTTTCCACATCACCATTAGCTCCTGCCAAGTTCCTGCTCTACAGAGAACCAAGTTCTCTAGCTGGTGTCCTTTTGATGCCTTCCCTCCCTGAATCACACCTTAATTGTGGATGTTCCCTTTCCTTAACCCAGAGTCAAAACACCATGACTCTTTCTTTGCTTTCCACTTTCTCATTCCGGATCCTTGGGTTTCTTTCAGACCTGGTTATGGCAGTAACTTAATAATGACCCAATAGAATCTGGTAAATAATCTCATTGCTTCATATTTTTTTAAAAAAATCACATTTTAAAGTAAAACTATGTGTTTCTTTCCAGTGTTCATTTCAAGGAAATAGTAATATGTTTCTTGCCACGCTCAGCAAATCCCAGATATCTGGGGGATCATCTTTTTTCCTTTCTTCTCCGCCTGGTGATTGCTTCTTCTCCTGCTCCTTTCAACATAATCTGCTGGATAACAACATCAAAATACACCTGGAGAACTCACACAGAACTCAAGTTTCATCTCTCAATGACCACTTACAAAATGGAGAGGAAGTAACTTTACAATAGATGCAATCTGGCTGAAGCTTGATTCTCTTCACTTTTTTAAAAATAATATTCCAGGGGCACCTGGGTGGCTCAGTGGGTTAAAGCCTCTGCCTTTGGCTCGGGTCGTGATCTCAGGGGCCTGGGATCGAGTCCCGCATGGGGCTCTCTGCTCACCGGGGAGCCTGCTTCCTCTTCTCTCTCTGCCTGCTTCTCTGCCTACTTGTGATCTCTATCTGTCAAATAAATAAATAAAATCTTTAAAAATAATAATAATAATATTCCAAAATTTTATCTTAAAAGTTAGACTTAGGGGCGCCTGAGTGGCTCAGTGGGTTGGAGCCTCTGCTTTTGGCTCGGGTTGTGGTCCCGGGGTGCTGGGATCGAGCCCCACATCGGGCTCTCTGCTCCACGGGGAGCCTGCTTCCTCCTCTCTCTCTGCCTGCCTCTCTGCCTGCTTGTGATCTCTGTCTGTCAAATAAGTAAACAAAAATCTTTAATAAAAAAAAGTTAGATTTATAGTAAAAAAATACAAATAATATGGGTTTTAAAATATGGCCCTCTCTGCTACACATAGAAACACTGTTGTTGGTTGGAGTATGGATACAAATGAGTGGGAAGTGTGGGGAAGGATATTTACATGCTTGGGACATATCACACACGGATCATCTGTGCAAAGGCAGAGAAGGGTTCAGCCTCTTTTTGCCCTAAATTTTTAATAGGAGCATCTCCTATCTTGTTCTGCTTTCAAGTCCCCAGGGGGCCTGGGAGTGCCTCAGCACCTCCCAGCCCCCCACAACTGCCATCACATATCCTTCCCTTGGTAAATCTCTGCAGAGCCCTGTCCTCACCCCAGACTTAGATGCTTGGCACTGCTTGTCCCCTCATTCATCCTACACACGTATACTAAATGATGCTCTATTCCAGGCCCTGACTTCACATTTTTACTTCTGTGTCATGTCCCTCTCCACCACCACCACCGTCTTCAGTCATTGCTTCTGATGGCACCACCAGTTAAGGAACTGATCCAAAGTCACATAACCAAGAATGGGCAGAGGAAAGAGTCAAAGCAAAACGGAAGCTCTGACCCAGCACGTGGTGCCAGCTCGGGAGTTTATGATATTTATGTTAGAAGGGTTTTTCCTCTTCTGTTCCTGTTCTTTCCTTTCTTCATCAAGGAAGTTTCCTGAAGCACAAGGTCAGTTGAAAGTAAAACAGAATAAGGTACCTTAAGCTAGTGGATATTCTAAAAGATAAAGCCTTACTACAGATGAAATGAGTGTTTTGCTCTTTTAAAATTAATGAATACCACATAAGATTTGATGTGTAGTTACCTCTGTATTTATATCCACATGACTTTTCCTTCCTCTGCCAATGTATTTTAGCCATTGGTCATTACGGATCAGAGTAATTAGCTTATCCACAGAAACCCATTTTCAGAAAATATTGTTAATTTGGAGAACGTGTCCCCAGAGCACAGCAGGCCTCATTCCCCTTCCAGGATCAGGCCAGGATGGGGGCAGTGGGGGAAATAACTGAATACTAATTTTGGCAAGGTCTACTGTCAAATTTCTCTCACTTTCACAATCCACACGAACAATTTCTGCTTTCTCCGTTGGCACAATTATGCTTGTATCCATGTTCAGAGTGTGTAAGAAGACCAATAGTGCCTTCCACACATTCCCGCGTGGGCATCTGGACTGTCTTTTGCTGACTCTCCTTGCACCTGCATAGTAAAGACACACAGCCCGGAAAAAACCCAAGGGCCTCCAGTAACCACCTCAGCAAGCCCGGAGCTCCCTGTCACTGATGGGGAGAATGCTTCACCTCTGAGAGGCCAGGCACAAGCCACCTGCCCAGGCACTTGAAGGCAGAAGCATCAGCAGACAGAGTCTCAGCTGAATGCCCCACCCCAGCTCAAGCTGACTTCTACCTGGGTAATAACTGCAGCAGTGTGCACTGTTCCTGCTACTGCCATACCAGGTCAATGCATGCAGTGGATAGAGGAAGCTCCTAGTCCATCTCCCTGCTCCAAAAATGCATTTAATATATTATCTTCAGATATTATATTGATCAGAACTGATACTACACTTGATCTCAGCCAAAAGGCCAGCAAGCAAGCCACATAAACAATTGAGAGGTGAAAGTTTTCCAAGGCTGCGGGCATAACAAGCATTGTCTGCAGAGAAAGAATTCTAAACTCTGCTTACATAAAGAGAATTAATGAAAATCAGAGTATGTCCTTTTAGTAACATATTAGGAAACTTGGCAGAAGTGAACAGTTTCCTCTGTCCCCTTATTACAATGTTATAGCCATTGTCTCGTTTTCTGATAAATCGTAAGTACACTCTGCTCTCTGGGAGTAACTT
This sequence comes from Taxidea taxus jeffersonii, assembly GCA_003697995.1. NCBI lineage: Eukaryota > Metazoa > Chordata > Mammalia > Carnivora > Mustelidae > Taxidea > Taxidea taxus. The sequence continues at coordinate 40,393 of ML104716.1, read as the reverse complement.
GTGTTCTCACGATGCTGTAAATGCGAGAGTAGAGTCAAATGTTCAGTCTGTGGGAGGTTTATAGTGGAACACAGCCATCTCAGCACAGACACCCCGTCTCATCCAGGTGTTGGGCAGGAGGCCAGAACAAGCCAGGGAGGGGAAAGACACCACCAGGGAATTCCCACTACCCGTGTCTCCTCTCCTTGCAGCCTGACCATGGCTGAAGACTTTCACAGTTCAGCTAGTTCTTCCCCACCCACCAGCCCTCTCCTTCCACGAAGGGGACCAGGAAGCAACAGAGGTTGCTGGTCCTTGCCCATCCTTTAAAAAGGAATATGGAAGGAATACGGTCACTGGGAAGAACCGGATGATGCATAGCCTCTCCAGCTAGCTTACCTTGTTTCTTCCGGACTTGAGCTTGCCTTGCTAGCCAGAATACCCTCAACCCCTGCTGACTCAGCAGGTCTTTTTGTCTCCATAAAGCCTGGAGCTTTAAGAAATCAGTTGTAACTTCCCTAACCAAAGGAATAATATTAGAGGTATCGTCAACTAGTAAGTCACTCATGTCCTAACACACAGTAGGACTACCTATGTTGCCCGTTCAATGGGCTCCAGCACATACTTGGGTAAAAATGCCCAGAACACTAAAGAAATGTGTAAAACAAATAATCTCTTTTAACCTGTCATCAAACAAATATGCAAAGATGCCTTTGTTCGATATCCTCAAACACTCGATTTCCTGTTTAAACACACTGCTTAAAACATGTGCTGGGATAGAAGATAGAAACAGGGAGCAGGTGCCTGCCCTCTGGAGTAACACAGCTCAAGGAGCTGGAGCTTGCAGGTAGCATGGTGTTTAAGGGACAGGAAATATGTCGGATTTTTGCTTTAAGTTTTTATTCTCTCCTCCTTTAGAATTATAGCATAGGTACCTGATGTGCCTTACCTGAAGTAGAACAGAAAAGGAAAAGAGAAGAGTTGGGGGAGGGAGAAGTGGTTCAACTTTCAGGTCCTCGTGGCAGTCTACTTGAGAAAAGAACGGTCTGGAAAGATGCATGAGATGGCTAACTGAGCAATCTCAGTCATCAGAGAACTCCCACTCTGTGACTATGAACTCAGAACTATGGGAGCCGGCAAGTATGCATGATCCCGGAGTGGCCTGGAGGAGAAGCCTGGCAGGGTCCAACCTCCAAAAGGAGTCAGGATGTTGTTAAGGAGCATTCTCACCAAGGTCTAGGAAGAAAGCCAAGCTTAATTAAGCTTAATCCATGGTGAGAAATCATTCCTTAGACCTGGTTTCCTTTTAAACAAAGTCTCTTGAACTCGTCTTTAAGCTAGGATGAATTCTGTCATATTAATGCCATCCCAGTTCCGCTAACCCCTGCTGGATTTCGGACCTTACCCTAGCATCTATGTGTACATGCACGTATGCACCAATACGGTCTTCCCTTCCGGATGCCAGGTCGTATTTACAAAGTTCTATATTTTAGGAAATTAAGACTTCTGTAGGTTAAAGCCACAATCATAAACATTTAAAATGATGTTAAAGTTTAAATCTAGTCCCCTATTACCTGCATTCATTGCTCTGATCGCTATACTTTGATATAGTCCTGAGACCTACTCAGTTTTCATTTTATTTCTCTCATGACAACATTCAATTCGACGTAAAGAACACGACAAACCAAAACAAAACAAAAAACAGCAACCCCCAAAACCCTGATTTAACAATAAGTAGGCTGTCTGCAAATAAATATAATATAAAGTATTTAAAATAATATAAAGCATCAGGCCAAGTAAAGAACACTTACTGAGGATAACTATGATGAAAACATAAGGATAGTTCAGGTCAGAGAGGTTCCCATGCAAAATTTTTAAATCTCCTTTCCTGGTTAGGTGAGAAAACAGGATTTTGTGTACAAATAGCCTTGTTCAACAACTACTTTTGTGTTTCTTTATAGAGAAAGATGAATTATCTTCTTAAAAATGTTCCAAAGCGGGGAAAAAAAACCATCCCATAGATGGACAGCCACTCCCAGATGCATGCCCTAGAACTCAGGATTTGTGCTTCAGAAATTATCATCTCATAAAGACAGTGGTTTAGCTACTAGTGAGACTGATTTCTTAAAATGGTCAGCTAAGCCTCCAACTGCAGTCCACATGTATTTTTGTCTTCCTCTATCTCTACTGTGGATTATTTAAAGCAGCATACTCCACAATTTGAATGTGGCCCACATTTTAAATCAAGCTCACCAAAATAATAACACTCAATGTACTAATTTCCATTTAATAGAAATATTTCTATAAATTCCTAATATGACTGAAAGGCAGTATGAAGCAAAGGACAAAAATATTTCTAAAAATTCATTTTATCCCAGGAGAAATTACTCTTTCTACAAAAATATCATGCAAATATTTATTTGCAAGGAATTCTAAGCATGTCTCTAGAAAACCACATTTATAAACAAACTAGTGGGGCTGTTTAAAAAGACTTCCACCAAATTGGTGGTTCTTTCATGTTTTTTTAATTACTTTTGTAGAAGTGCATTGTGTAGGGAAGGTCCTACATGATTTTTAACTGGATAGGGAATTTTCATTTTTAAAAAAGTAAAGATGTGTTCCAGTATTACTACAGTTGATTGAGACCAGTTCTTCCAGTAACTAAGCGGTCTTCTACAGGGACAAATTTTCTAGAAAAATAAATGGAACAAAATGGAAAAGAAGAAAGTTTGGATCTTAGGATCTAAACCCTGGATGTTCTTCTCTGCCTTCTCTGAATTATAAGGAACATTTTCCAGGTCAAACAATAATTTATGAGCCCTCCCAGAGGTCTTTGGTTTCATGATACTGGCTTGTAAGTCTCTCAATCTTCTCCAAGGCAATTCTGAGCAAAATTCTAAAGTATGCCCTGTATGTTTGAGAATACCCATGTCATTTTCCTTGGTTACCCTAATCTCTTGTGCAATGGCCTTGTAAAAATTATACCAGGCACCCATCCAACCATCACAGCCATCCACACCCAACCAATTTACATATAAATCTAAATTTGTATTTCTGTACATGTTAGACTTACTCTGCTCTATTTTGACAGTATTGTCTTGTGATGTCATAAAGATTAATGTCTCTACTGAAGAGAGTGACTATTTCTATGATAATTACCTGGGGGAGAGGAAAGTCCTACGACAGAAAACTGGACCTTGGGAGGAAGGCCCTAAATGTATTCATTCCTTCATTCAATGAGTATTTATTGGGCACATGTTGCACACCTAGCGGTGTTCTCCAGCCTGAACCACAGCCCAAACTAGAGACTGACAAGGGAGGCAAAATTTTACTTCACCTTCGTAGGGTTCTTTTTGGCTGGACCTGAGACTCAAATTGACATAGGACAAAATCAATAGAAGAAAGACATACAATTCATTCATTCAAGTTATTCATTAAGTAACACAAGTTTTGCAGGATGCAGAAGTCTTTGTAAGGAATGAAGATACAAAGAAATGGCAAAACCTATTTGCTTTTTTATATTAGGTTGAACAAAGAAACAATTCTGGAAAAGTGACTACACTATGTGGAAGGGCCTGAAAAAAAAATTATTTTCCTAAGTCCTGTTTGTGTAAAATTCTCTGTCTCAACTTCTCATCCCTGATAAGAATGTGATTTTCCTTCTGGTATAAGGAGGGTATCTTTCATACAGGAATTTTATAGTCCTGTTTTTAAGAAAAGTAAGGAAGGACTGAGTGTTTTCCTGTATTTGCTGTCATTCAAGTGTCCTTAACCCAAAATAGCCAATATGCCAGGGTAGCATATTTTGGAGTTGCATGTTCTGAACTCCTTCAAGACCATAATCCACAGGGCGCCTCGGGGCTCAGTCGTTTAGTGTCTGCCTTTGGCTCAGCTCATGATCCCAGAGTCCTGGGATCGAGCCCCGCCTCAGGCTCCCTGCCCAGTGGGGAGTCTGTTTCTCTCTCTGCCTCTTCCCTGCCCACCCGGCCTCCAGTTTGTGCTCTCTCTCACTCACCCTCTCTCTTTCTCTCTCTCAAATAAATAAAAGCTTAAAAAAAACCCAACTCTTCTAAAAAAAAAAAAAAAAAAAAAAAGACCATAATCCACACCTACTCATCCATCTGGATCTCTAAACAGCATCTTGGTTCCATGTGTCCACAGGTAAACATGCTCCCTCAAGACAGGAGAAGGCAACTCTGTTTCCAGTGGCTTCCACCTAAAGACCTGATTCCTCCCATTTTTATTCCCTCCATATTCAGTGGAAATCCCATTGGCTCTACCTTCAAAGTATGTCCAGAGTCTGGCCCCTTCTCCTACCTCCCCCTTGCTCACCCTGGTAAGATCCTGTTGTCGTGTCTGGAATGTCGTGACACTTTTCACACCAGTTCTTTGGCTTTCACCTTGCTTCCCTGCAGTTTATCCTCAGCACGATGACCCAAACCATTCTGATAAAAATTAAGTTCAAATCATGCCACACCTTGGAACAAAACCCTTCAGTGATTCTGCATTCAATCTAGAAAAGCTGAAGTCCTTACACTGGCCTCAAGGTTCCCGTGACCACATGCCCTGGGGTTACCTGGCCTCATCCCACATCGTCCCCTCCCAGCCCACCCGCCTCCAGTCACACTGGCCTCTGCACTCTTCCTTTGATGAGCTGGGCATGCCACCACCTCTAGGCGCTGGCTCATTCCTCTGCCTAAAATTCTCCCCCCGCCCCGTATGTCCACATGGTTAATCCCCATAACACCTTTTCAGATTTTACCTTCTTTACCTTCTCTATGAGACCTGCTCAAACTACTTCATTTGTATTACAGAGACAGCCCAAACACACAAACTCCCCGCTGGTATTTCCAACTTCACTTAACCTGATCTGTTTTTCTCCATGGCACTTCCTTTAATCAAACAAAACTTATTTATTAGGTTTTGTTATTGGCTGTTTGTTGCTTCCTAACAGTGGATTTTTGTTTCACTTGGATGGTTCCGGGTTTCTTCATGTATCCCAAGCATCTGCCATAGGGTAGGCACTCAATGAACAACGGTTCAATGAAGGAATCTAAGCAGAACAGACAGACTCTCTGCCATCAAGAAGGTTACAGTCCACAAGAGTGATAACGCTTTTCTCTCCAGGATTCCTTTTGTGCTTGAGACCTCGATAAACCCACATGGGACTGGACATGTCAGAGGATGCTTTTAGGTGAAGGAGGAAGGATGGCCTCTTCCCTCCGTAAGCAGCTAGATTGGAGCCACTAGACCATAACTTGAAGAGAAAGAAGTTATTGCCCCTTTCCCTCCAACTTTAGTGAAGCATATTTGACAAAACTGTAATATATTCCAAGTGTACAACATGATTTGATATACACAGACTCTGTGAAAGGGTCCTTCCAGTGAGTTATTAATGCAACCGTCACCTCACAAATTTACCTCTGTGAATGTAAGAACACTTAAATTCTATTCTCTTGGAAAATTTAAATTGTACAATATGGTATTATCAACTACAGTCACTATGTAACACATTATACCCTCAGATATTATTTGATTTATTTTTTTAAAAGATTTTATTTATTTATTTGAGAGAGAGAGAATGAGAGAGAGAGAGCATGAGAAGTAGGAGGGTCAGAGAGAGAGGCAGACTCCCTGCCGAGCAGGGACCCCGATGCGGGACTCGATCCCGGGACTCTAGGATCATGACCTGAGCCAAAGGCAGTTGCCTAACCAACTGAGCTACCCAGGCACCTCTATTTGACTTATAACTGAAAATGTGTATAGCTCCTGGTAGTCACCATTCTACTCTGTTTCTATGAGCTTGACTCCCCCAACCCACATCAAACTCCACATATAAGAACACTTTCCAGGGGCCAGGGAGAGGTCAGAGGGCAGCTGTCTCACCATCATTCCTGTGGCAGCCTCTTTCTTGGGAATGGGTCAGATTTTTCCTTAGGTAGCTGGTAGGTTTCCCTCTAGCCTCCATGACTCATGCTACAGGAAGTAATGCCCATCTCTATATGCTTTAACTGCACCTCCTATAGTGTCTTTTTATCCATCCCTAACCTTGTCAAAACTTCTGCTGTCTCAGGGAAGGTGATCTCAATGAACCATTAGGAAGTATAATCAGTGCTTGTTAATCCAATGGTTACCTGACACAGAGCCACACAGTAATAAGATATGAACTATCTCAGACAATCTAGGAGAGATCATTTGGGTCAAGAGAGTCCTCCAGGTCCCTTAGGCCAGGCACCATAGATAGCTAATGACTTCATCAACTGAACTAGGCCCCTTCTTTATGTGTGGCCCTCCTCAGGGATTTCACATTTGGTGCTTGGTATGACAGGAAATATTAATAGTCTGGGAAATTCTAGGAAAAAGAAAAACTAGTTAATCCCATTGTTTCCTGGTGGTAGGAAATTGTAGTAGTAGTAGAATTAACTGTTTAAAGTCATAATAATGCCATTTAGCAAAATATTCATCTTCTAAAGAAATAATGACCCATGTCTGTGCCCAAGTGATGTACTCATTCAAAGAAATTGTCTCCCTTCTCTTTATAGCCTCCCCAGAATCCAGCACAGTGCCTGGCAAAATAGTTGCCCAATGAATGTGAACAATCTAACATTCAGTCAGACAACAACAACAACAACAACAAAAATAGAAAGCACACATTATCTCCTTTCTCTTCTTATGCATCCAGTTGTGACTCCGTGTAACAGTTAGATCCTTGGTCCCCAAACAAGCAAATGTTTTCCCCCAATTAATTAACAGGGCCTATAGCATTGTCCTACAAGGCCTGGTTTAGATATTTATTACCCAGGAGCCAAACTTAATAGCTTAGGCAATTTCCCTTTCATGTCCAAATTTGAGGTTCCTTGAAAATTAATGAGGTTATGGTTTATTGTAGAACTGCTCTAGATGGAGTCCTAACAGGCAAGCCCTGCAATTCCTCATCCAGATTTATATCACACTAACTCATTTCATGCTACTCTCAGATCTTCAACTTATCTCAACCAATGCGGCCCTGAAAGGAAGTTGCTGATCGGACCATCAGTTCAAAGCCCTACCAAGTTAAGGCATGTAGAATGCTGGCTTCCTGATTTATTTGATTTTTTTTAAGTTATTTTAAAAGACTGAATCCAGGGTTTCATTTTTCTTTTTTTTAAACATTTTTATGCAGGGACTTCTTCAACAGTTTGGCAAAAGCAAGAGATAAATGCATAAAACAGAATCCACAGAACTACAAAGGATACCAGTTATTAGTATTTTTGACATTCCATGGGCCAATAGGGAATTTTCCATTCCCTGAAATTTAAATCTGTGAATAGAGTCTTAACTATTTGTTATTAACTATCACAAACTACCATCTCTATATACCTAGACTGACTTGGAATTTAATACAGAATTAAGAACTGAGCAATTTAAATTACAGTCTGTAGAAAAGCTCTGCAATCATTGACATCTAAATAAGTCAGCTAAGCCACCTCGTTTTTAGCCACTCCTGGCTGACACTTGTACTCTAGCTGATTTGCCACATATTGCTCCTCCTATCAATATAATTTAGGCCCTTAGACTTTCCCAATTCCTCCCAAATAGAAATAATTTTAATTCACTGAGAATTTCTTGAGGGTTTCTATGTATAACTGAAACAGGGTGGTCTGGTATCTGTATCAATGGCTTTCTTCCAACACCTGCAATTTTTATACAATTTGCCCCTTCTGCATAAATATCTGGAATCTATCAAAGAAAAATGAGTAGTCTGTCTTCTTTTTCTCCTCCTCCTGACCAGGTACAACTAGTGGGAAGATCCTTCTTCGTCCTCATTCTCTCAGAGGATGAAGATGCAGCTTTCTGTGACCTGATAAAGTTTTGTTTGGGCCTGGGGATTGCTCTAGAGACTTCTTTTTTTTTAAGATTTATTTATTTGAGAGAGAGAGAAAAAAAAAATGAGCTGGGAGGGGTGTGCAAAGGAGAGAGAGAAGCAGACTCCCTACTGAGCAGGGAGCACCAAAAGGACCTCAATCCCAAAACCTTGAGATCATGACCCGGGCCAAAGGCGGACGCTTAGCTGACTGAGCCACCCGCGTGACTTGCTTTAGGGACTTCTCATCTCCCTACAGTTTACTGAAGTCTGGAAGCCATATTTGAGCTGGAGATGACAGGTGAAGAGGAAAATGCCCTTGACAGCTAGTAATAATAATAGCAATTATTATTATGAATAACTCACTTATAATAAAAATTGTCATTATTGGGGTGCCTGGGTGGCTCAGTGGGTTAAAGCCTCTGCCTTCGGCTCAGGTCATGATCCCAGGGTCCTGGGATCGAGCCCCACATCGGGCTCTCTGCTCTGCAGAGAGCCTGCTTCCTCCTCTCTCTCTGCCTGCTTCTCTGCCTACTTGTGATCTCTCTGTCAAATGAATAAATAAAATCTTTTTTAAAAATTGTCATTATTATCATGGCTATTATTATTGAGTTCATCTGTTGAGCAATCATATATATTTCACTTGTAGGACATGTCCTAATTTTGAATTTTATTGAAAGGTACTAGGTAGAGCTTGTATACTAGCATCTGTGCACAGATAATGCTATAGTGTTTATTCAACAAATACTTATTAAGTGCCTACTCTGTATCAAACACCAACTATTATAGATCTATTAAATCTGTCTTATTGGTCTGGAACCCTGGAAAGCCCCTGAATTTAAAACGTTAAAATTATGTTGATGTGTTCCAACCCAACTAAGCTTCTGACACCTTCTAGCTCTAACTCTATTCAAGTGTAACATGTTTAACAATGAAAAGTAGCCATTTTCAATTGGCTTTCAATAGGTTGCAATGACACTTTCACAACTCAAGCACCAAAACCTCATCATTAGAAAATTGTAAAAGGTATGAAAAATGTCTGCCCAAAGGCAAAAAATCACTTAGCAATTTAAAAGTGAAAGCAGAAATTCGCTTGAAAAAGTAATCTTTTACCTTGAGCTCTCATCCCACTTCTGAAATGTGTAGTTAATTTTTGTGAAGAGCCATTTACGTTTCATTTTACAAATAAAAGATGTGCTAATTAAGCCTGGAAGTTCAGGATTTGACTCAAAGAAAAATGATGAGCTCATTCCCAATTAGCAATTTATTTGATGGATACCATGGCTTAAAAATGCGAGAAACAGAAAATACCAAGTAAATGCACACTTTCCAAGGCTATTTCACGGTATCTTTGAGAACAGAGCTAAAACTGGACAACCGCTTCTGCCTTCAAATATGTACATTAACGAGACGGACCTTTGCAGAGTGAGCAGGAATCATTTCTAATCAAACCAAAGTCAGTAACTCACTGTCTGGAAAGACAACTGAACCAAACAGCCATTTGTTGGTTGGAATTACTTTAGATTATTTTAGAAAATGTCAAAAAATAAATTAGATTTTCCTTCTTGCATGTATTTTTCCAGATCCTTTCAAAAATAAAATGTTCATTTGGGGCCATGACAGCTAAAATAGAAATGTCTTTGGCATAAACTCAGCTTTCTAGCCTGCAGGCAAAATATAAAATTGTTGTTAAATTGGAGTGGACCAGAAAACGGATGATAAAACTTGCCCATGAAACTTCTGCTAATAACAAACATTTGTCCCGTGACATGGACTGTAAGTAATAACACATGACAGGGGATGGATGTGTCATTGTTCCGAACGACAGGTTTTGGTGACTCTTGAGGCAGGAGGCCAAGTTCACCTAGCCTTACAGTCGCGGTTGTCTATGAAACTGTTAGGGTTAAAAATGCCCTTTTTAAAATAGGAAAGACTTGGGAAGATAATTCTCTGATGTTTTGGATTCAGTTGGTCTTCCACTATAGTTTCCAAGGCAGCTTGGGCTGTTGTTACTTAACACAAGTGAGCACAACTTTCAGGTTCTATGTAATGCTTCGTCAGCATTTCCTACTTCTTTCTTCCTTCCTTCCTTCCTTCTTTCCTTTCTTACTTTCTTTCTTTCTTCCTTTCTTTAAGACGCTTATTTATTTGAGAGAGAAATAAAGAGAAAGCATGAGTTGGGGGAAGGGGCAGAGAGACAAGCCGACTCCCCGCTGAGCTGAGCAGGGAGCCTGAGAGCAGGCTTGATCCTGGGACTCTGACCATGACCTGAGTCACTCAGTGCCCCAGCATTTCCAATTTCATAAGAGCTATGCCATTTACCCACTTGACAACATTTCTCTTTCACACGGTAGTCAGAAAGAAAAAAGAAGCAACCCCAAAGAGGCAGAGTTTGTAGGTGAAGGACCGTGCCAATGGCTAGCACAAGCACCAAGTCCTTCCTTTCATCTGGCTTTGCTTTACTGTATTTTATTCAATCTAAGACATCGCTGATTGTAAGAGTCACTGTTTTATTTACCAGTACAAAAAAGAATATACACTTTCAGTCAATCTACGATACACCACCTTAATGACAGTTCTGCCTGCAGTCTGGGTGGGCCACACGGCCTTCTTTACCCGTGAACTTCCTTTATCTATTTCAGATTATTTGGCATTTTCTCTTGCCTTCTCCTGCACTGCTTGACCTGGAATAGGAATTCTTTTGCACTTATCTCAGTAACAGAATGTAACAAAGCCTCATGGACCTGTAGGCTTTTTCCTTCCAGGTCCCTTAAAGCACTTGGATGCTCCTTCCAAGAAATGAAGAAATTGCAGTCACCTCTCCGACAAGGAACATCTGCTTCGCTAGCATTCCGTTTGCGGCCAGCTGCTTGTCTTTGTGTGTGCACAGCCACTTTTCAGGTCCAAGCTGAATCACAGGCTTCCGGTTGGAAACTTCTGAAGTGGCAATTACACTCGACACACACCTTCCCGGCATCACACACTAACTCAATCAGCAAGGCACTAACATAAACAATTAGGACCAAGTTTGCAGACAGCGGCCCCTTCCCCGTGACTGCCACCTGACTGATAGCAATTCTATGGTGTCCCTCAATTCCAGGGCTGAGAAAATACGTGGAAAAATGTGCTTCTTAGAACTAGCAGAGCACTAGATAATCTGTTCACACACTCCAGGGGTAGCAAAACCAAAGGCCCACAGAGCCAATTTAACCCTGCACATGGGTCTAGTTTTATATAAAAAGCACAAGCCCTCTGTGTCAAATGTTTCCTGCCTCACTTTTTTTTTAAATTAATTTATTTATTTGATAGAGAAATCACAAGTAGGAAGAGAGGCAGGCAGAGAGAGGGGGGGAAGCAGGCTCCCTGCTGAGCAGAGAGCCCGATGTGGGGCTTGATCCCAGGACCCTGAGATCATGACCTGAGCCGAAGACAGCCACTGAGCCACCCAGGTGCCCCCTTGCCTCATTTTTAATAGAGATGCGGATACAAAGGAAGAGTGTCCACCATGAGGAAAACACCTGACATTCCACATCAGGTATGGTCGCAAGCCAAGGATCGCATGGCATGTCCCATCTAAAGGGGAAAGACACCACATGGGTCAGGTCCACTGTTAACAGTCAGTCATCCAATCAGGACACTTTGATGGGCAATTTTTTTTTTTTTTAAGATTTTATTTATTTATTAGTGAGAGAGAGAGAGCGAGCACAGGCAGACCGAGAGGCAGGCAGAGGCAGAGGGAGGAGCAGGCTCCCTGCCGAGCAAGGAGCCCAATGTGGGACTCGATCCCAGGACGCTGGGATCATGACCTGAGCCGAAGGCAGCCGCTTAACCAACTGAGCCACCCAGGCGTCCCGGCAATTTTTTTTTTATCTGTCAGGACACTTTGAACACAGTATCGTTCAGTCTTCAGATTCTTCTAGAGAAGCCGGGCATCTGAGTGTTTGTATGAAGTCTCTTAATTTTTCAACTTTGGCAACTAACTCAAACATTTCATTACACCACGCAGGCCACACAAGGCGAATCTGTGGGCCACATGGGGCTCACAGCTCAGCAGTGTGTGGTCCAGGCAAGACACACCTAACATAGGTCAGCCATGTAATAAACATGGCCATTTGTCCTGTGGGGATTAATCACAAAGCAATCAGCATGACCGGCAAGGTCATCCTGTAATGTCTTTGCCCGTGAAGCATCAGGGCATAACAGGTACCAGTATAAATCCCAAAGGGGAAACTCTTTTTAGTCAGTTCATTTTGAATTTTGTTTTTATAATCGTCTATGTGTAATAGAACCAAGTCACTAGAAGGATTTCAAGGCTTAGCACTGGGAACAAGTAGCTTTTCAGAAAATAAAAATTGATTCTTTTTTCCAATGCCAGTATTTATTTAAGGATGATAATTACTTCCTTGGATCTCAACCTTGGTTGGTGCTCTCTGAACCACAACGCCTCTCTGAACCAGGGGCCTTGCTGTCCACCACCCCCACCTCTGGCTCCCGGCTCTCTTGGGGCTGGTTGGGGAGGAACTGAAGTAGAGGACAGGGCTGACGACTTGGGAGTGCCCTTCCTGTTGCCCCTGCTTCCCAGACCTAGAAAAGATCTTTTCCGCCCCCTTGGAAAAGGGAGAGGGGGAGAATAAGAGCAGAAACTCTAACTATGGCTCAGCCCAATGCACCTGAAGCCAAGGCTAAAGGCCCACGAAGACTCTGAATCTCAAATATGCCTGGAGTCCATAATGGAGTCATAATGGAGTCCACAACATGTGATCCCCAGGAACCTCATTTTCTAGGACTCAATTTTCCCATCTGTAAAATGGCTGAGCAGACAGATAAATGGTTTTCAATCTGGGTTCTGAGAAAATTTAGGGACTTGGATATTGTGCTTAAAGAAGTGGATTTGGTTTTATACAATTTGCATTTGGCCTTAAAAGTAAGGCTTCCAGGGCACCTGGGTGGCTCAGTCAAAGTGGGGAGCCTCTGCCTTCGGCTCAGGTCATGATCTCAAAGTCCTGGGATCCAGGCCCGCATTGGGCTCTCTGCTCAGCGGGGAGCCTGCTTCCCCCTCTCTCTCTGCCAGGCTCTCTGCCTGCTTGTGGTCTCTATCTCTCTGTCAAATAAATAAATAAAATCTTAAAAAAAAAAAAAAAGTAAGGCTTCCATTTAACAGGAAAATATAGCACCTGAAAAACAAAAATAAAGAATACAGTGTTGAAAAACAGCGGCTAGGTGATATACGTGATCTGTAACGAGGCCTTTCTAGATTTAATGCTTTGATTTTAAAGAACTTCCCCAATGTATATTTACATACAATATGCTATTACAAAGTAAAATGCAGATATTTTCAGATTAAATAATAACTCCAGGGACGCCTGGGTGGCTCAGTTGGTTGAGCAGCTGCCTTCGGCTCAGGTCATGATCCCAGCGTCCTGGGATAGAGTCCCGCATTGGGCTCCTTGCTCGGCAGGGAGCCTGCTTCTCCCTCTGCCTCTGCCTGCCACTCTGTCTGCCTGTGCTTGCTCTCTCTGACAAATAGATAAATAAAATCTTAAAAAAATAAACGAACAAATAAATAAATAATTACTCCAGCTTTTACCCATAATATGACTGACAATGAAAATTCTGGTAAGGCTTAGTATGCAAAGGTACAAACAACTTTGATTTTTCTCTTCAAAATGAAGCTTCCTTTTTTCTCAGATTTTGTAAGACATGACTGCAAAGGGTGTTGAGTCTTGGAAAAGCAGCTCACACTAGGAAAATGGACACTTTGTGTCTATTTGCTGTGGAACACACACTCCCTGATTAAGTTTGTACATGTAAGTGAAGGGAACTGAGGACATTTCAATATATAAGGTCTCCAGATCATTTCCCTCTGGAAATACAGGAAATTGAGGTGAAAATAAACTCCCTACATAGTCCAGGGATGAATGTAACCGCTTCTCTAACGTACTTGAGGATTTCCCACCTTTTTCCGCCTGTTCGTGGAACACACTCCAGCCCATTCGTCCACACCTCCCTAAACCCTGTTGTACACAGGCTGCACGGCCGTCCCATTTCCAGTCTCTGCATCCCCCTCTCCTCCTGGGCCCCAAAGCACCTATTATCATTGACAAGTGCCTTCTACAAATGGCTAGCTTTGTGAACTCCATTTGGACATACCTAGGTATAACTTTTACCCATATATTCCTGAAGTTAAAACCACTATTGTTCTTTTGTACCCCCCACAGTTTCTTGAACATTCGTAAGTAATCAATATGCTAGTTGAAGCATATTGATTACAATATGAAGTTGAAGGATTAGATATATTGACTGAATAATTTTTGTGTCTAGGGCAAGAACACTATTACCATATGAGAAATTATGAGTTCAAAAGCACTTTGAAAGGGGTGCCTGGGTGGCTCAGTCAGTTAAGCACCTGACTCTTGGTTTCAGTTCAGGTTATGATCTCAGGGTGGCGAGATGGAGCCCTGTGTTGGGCATGGAGCCTGCTTAAGAATCTCTTTCTTTCCCTCTGCCCCCTTCCCATCTACGCACATATGTGCACACACACACTCTCTCTGTTTCTCTCTCATAAATAGATAAATAAATAAATATCTTTAAAAAAACACTTTGAGAAAAAGGCAGAAACAGCCTAATTAATTGTTCATATAGTGGTGTGAAAGTATGTTGTATCGTGAAAACAACATTTAGAATAAAGCAGTGAGTAGGGAGGGAGATGCTGTATAATGCTACAAGTTCAATGATATATTTAATGAAAAATACTCAAAAGAGAAGAAAAGACTTCACATTAATACTTAAAATTATTGGATTCATAGTAGTAATTTTTTCCATTTTTATCAAAACTTTAATATTGAGGTTTATATTACTGTTCTCATGAAAAAAATAATTAAAAAAATAAGGAACATGCTTTGAGTTTCTATGCCAAAGGAATATTAGAAGGACTTTGTTATTACATGAATTTGAGATCCACATAATTTCCATTTTTGAAAAGAAAACATTTTATAGCAAATGTTCCTTTGTGGTAGTTCACAGAATAAAAATTGATAGACCCTCCTATGGGTTTCATCATGGGATTTTCTTTTAATAAATTACATTCCATGGAGAACGTGTTGTACCAACATGCTTGTGTCTCACTATCAAAGAAAATTTCAAAAGCAAACTGAACCAATTTGTTTCCTGGTGTATATTTATCCCCAATAAGAGCCCAGAGAGTGAAAAAACATGGCAATTATTTTAGAGCTCTCTAAATGCTTTCATGCTTTAAACCACAGGCTGGATTAGGTCCTGCAAGATCCAATGTAGTAAAAGAAACAAAGCCTGCTATTACCTGAGAAAAAGCCCCAGAACATTTTGTCCTCTGGCTAATGACTGACTTAAACCAGGATGGCAAGATAGTATTCTGGTCTTATTCCTATGATGTCCCCAGGGATGGGGGATGTCTGCTCTCAACTGAACTTTAAAGCTGTGTGCGTGCACGCGTGGGCACTTAAGAGAGTAAACTATTCCCAAAAAGTAAAAGAAGGTGGGATATTTTATCTTTTTTTTCCCAGAAGGACCTGGGTAATTCAAAAGGCTTGCCTAAAGGAATGTATCTAAAGTAACACATTCTACCTCTAGATTTCTACAGCTCAAAATACACAAATCATTCCAAATCCCTTTTCTTTCTTCCATTCTGTAACTGCCTAAGTCACCAAAAAATTCCCAGTTGATCAATATAAAATTCTAATTATCTCTCTCACAGCTCTCCTCTATGTCATGTGGTGCCATGCAATTAGAGACAGTCACAACTGTGCAGTGGTATTCCTAAAAACGTCTCTTTCTTCTTGAGTGAACCTCTGCCCCTTTTCCTGCCTGGGATGCCAATGTGAGAGCCAGAGTCACAGCAGCCACACTGCAAGTGTGAGGGAATAGCTAAGAAAAATGCAGGAATCTTGGATATAACACTGTTCAGGTGCTGAAATAAAACCAGAAACCGCCTACCTTCAGTTTTCTTACTTATTTAAGTCCGTGTAGTTAAATTTTCCTGTAGGTAGTAGCATTCTTATCTCTTATAGCCCATTTATTCCCAAACTCTGTTACCTTGGTCTATTTCTTCATTTGTTTTTCTCTTCATTTGACTTGCTTTTTCTTTGTCTGATTTCTCTTTGATTCTTTTTCTTGTTGTCGGATTCCACTGTTCTTAGTCCCACATGTGAAAATAGGTCCATTCTGCAGACATATATATTCTATATTCAGTGTTTACTACGGCACGTGATCAGAATATGTGTTTGATATACTTAATTAAAAAAAGAGGGCAGAGCAGAGAATAGGCTGATCTTATTACTGAATATATCATATTTAATATATATTAAATATATTATGTTTAATTATTAATTTTAATTAATTTAATTTTTGGTTTACTCATTTAAGATGAAGTATATTAATATTATATATTTATGATTAAATATATTGTTACTATTGAATATATTTGGAAAATACTGGATACTTTTTTCCCTTCTAGAGCTTTGTAATACATATAAATACATAAATACATATAAAACTGCTATAGCCTTTGAAAACAATAAGAACAATTATAACAGAGATATTAGAATATCATTCAGATGCATCCTAATCTTACTGAATTGATTTTTCAAGCACTCCCTTTACCTACTTACTGTCCACCTTTCAGAATTAGGGTTCTGAGGACCATATTTAAGAAACACTAGACTACTTTTATCCATAATTATTTTTAAAAGTATTATTTTATCCTTTCTTGTTTGCAAATGACCCATATGTTCTGACAAATTTTAGAGAAACTTCAGAGAATTCAAATCAATAGCTTTGTCAACACATACCAATCAAAGGCAGGTGGTAATAAAATTCTCGATCAGTTCTGGCTATGTACAAATTCCCCACTTTCTTTACCTAGAAGATACGGCCCCAGATAATGGCACCAATGGTAACCTGCATGTGCATTTCTAGATGGAGAAACTCATTCTAAATTCCATACTTGAGACACTGTGTCTTTTTTTTTTAGAGATTCCATTTATTCATTTGACAGACAGAGATCACAAGTAGGCAGAGAGGCAGGCAGGGAGACAGAAGGAAGCAAGCAGGCTCCCCGCTGAGCAGAGAGCCCAATGCAGGGCTCGATCCCAGGACCCCAGGATCCCAGGATCATGACCTGAGCTGAAGGCAGAGGCTTTAACCCACTGAGCCACCCAGGCGCCCCAAGACATTGTATCTTGATTAGTTGTAGTACTGATCTCTCTAAGGGCAAGTGCTGTGATTCCGTGAAACAAACAGTTCTTGCTAATCTGTGATGTCTTTGGTATGTCACATGTCCTTAAGATCCTTCTTTACCTTTAACGCAAAACTTGCCTTCCCTTTAGGGATAGTTTGTTCTTCTCAGCAGAAGCATTTGATACAGCTCCGAGGAACCGAGGAACCGTAGGCTGTAATCACCACCCTTAGCATCCTTTTCCAAATTATTCTGTGCCTTGAGCCCAGCTGTAACTATCAGGGTGTGGCTTTTTTCCCCTTTGCTCTCTTCACATTGTCTCAACTCTGAGCCAGAATAATTTAAGCACTAAAGTCTTGTTGGGTTTTGCAACCATGCACAGCCTTATGAAGTCTAGGCGTTTTGCCAGAAATCTAAACTTTGTTGAACTATGTTAAAAGGTTAAACATTTCACAGAGTTTGGATTCCCCCACCCCCACTGCACTTCCAGACTCTGCCTTGTTCTTAAATGTCTGTTTTATCAAGAAATGGAATAACTAATAATGTGCTGGATAGAACATTTTCAACCATCACACTGTAACCATAGTAGTTCTCAAACCCCCAACCAAACAAATGTTAATCACACTGCTCTCCTTAATCAAAAAGAGCTGAGGACACAGAACCGATTCAGTCTATTTTAAAAATGAAATGCTAGAAGCTTTCTATAAAACCTAACTGTAAAAATGAAGCTGTTATTAATTGCTTGTAATAATTTCTATGTTAGCGAAAAAGCTTTCCTGAAATGAATGTCAATGAACCAAAATAAATAACAACCTCCCCAGTCTGGAGGGAAAGATAAACACCAGCTCCTAGGCCCCTAGTTTTGAAAGCCTCCCTCTACTTAATTCCTGGAGCACTGGATGCCTGTTGACCCCTGGACAGGATGCTTCTGAGGTTCTCGTGCCCACAGTCAACATGGATACTGTAGGGAAAGGAAGTACAATTCTAGAAATTATCTGTGATCCCCCCTCCCAAGTCCCCACACCCCACCTGAGAGTAAGTGGACTAAGTGTTCTTGACATCTCTCCTAAACTGTTCCCCAAGCTTGCTAATTCTCTCCACCCCCACCGCCACCACCCTGCCCCAGCCACCACCCTCTCACCTGGACCCCCACAGTGTCTCCTAACTGGCCTCCCTTCTTCCTCTTGCCTCCAATATCCCCACAGCGGCCAGGCCACAGGGTCTCAAGAGCCTTAGAATAAAACCAATCTTCTTATCCTGCCTCATAGGCCCTTCTTAAACCTCTCCACACCTTAAACCACCTCCTCATTTCCTACCACATTCCTGACACTCAGGGACCTTCTTTCTTTTCTGTAAAACACCCCCAATTTACACCTGTCTTAGGGCCAGGGTGGGGCCTGCCATCCCCCACCTCCAGGTAGCTGACTCCACCCTGTCCTCAGCTCTCAGCTTAAGTGTCCACTTGGGATGGCCTTCCCCAACCACACAACCTAAGAACCCTCCTCCCCAGACCCTCAGTTATTCTCTGTCACATCCACTTTTAAAACATGCTGCATGGTACTTTCCCTATCTGGCATTTTTTTCTATCTATTGATTAATTTCGTCTCTTCCAATTTCCTCCACTTGTCACGAGCAGGAATTTACTAGTTTATTGCTGTATCTCTAGAATCTATAGTAGAAATTGTGACCTATCAAGAAAAAAATAAATACAGTATTGAATGAATCCATGAATAGCACAGGAACGGAAAAGTGAGCACTTAACCTCAGCCCCTCTGGCCCAGCCATGGGAAGATATAACAAGAGTAGCTAGCAGGCACTTTCAGGTAAGGGTGTATCAGGGGTTGGGCATCCTGATAGATGTTTTGGGGTGTGCCATGAGCCTTTATGAACTTCACCAGGGAAAGTACAGTTACTGACATAAACAGAGAGAGCTATGTTTGTCTTTACTTGTAGGGAAATGAACTTCTCCAGATGGCTGTATCTTTGACATATTCAGTATAGTTTTAGCTGCTACTTTTCAAGGCAATCTCTTAAAAAGAAATTTCCTTAAGTAGAGAATAAATTATTTTTACTTAATGTATCAAAGTAAATGACTGAGAGTTTCCTGTTGGATAGTCATGACTTTATAAGGAATTCATGAATAACTGTTAAGTAACATCGTGTCCTTACTTTTCGACAAACAGCCAACTTAGATGACTCATATGCATAGGTTGAAAATTATATCTGCAATCAAAGATCAGAGCCAAAGCTGGTCACTGGAAAAGTGCTTAACAAATCTTTGGCTTCGAAGTCAGGTTTCATGTGGAGCCAGGATTAACAAGGGAAAGCATGACCAGAATGGAATGTGAGGTTTGAGCACTGGGGAGAAGATGTCTCCGGGGCTGTGAGCTGCTTTTGGTCAGCAGCTCTGGGAGCGAGGCTTGTTTCAACCTTGTGCGATTTTGCTCCCATGATCAGTCAATGAGAGAGGAAGAAAACTGGGAGAGGAGCCTGAGTGAGCAAATGCACCGAAATTCCTCCTGTGGAGAGAAAAGGGAAAAAATCACGGTAATGTCACTTCTGGGAAAATGCAGCTGATGTCACATTTATTGATAAAGGAAAAAGCAAGGAAGCTGGCTGGCTCCAATTTCATAAATAATAGAGCTTACAGAATTTCATTCCAGAATTACAGAAATACACAAAGGATATAAAAACAGGATACTAAAGAGGTATAAGCATTCCCATTGTTTACTGCAGCATTATTCCCAATGACATCTCAGAGATGTAAGCAATGACCTCAGTACAGAAACAACCTAACTGTCCACCAGTGGATGAATGGATAAAGATGTGGTATAAATGCACAACCCAATATTACTCAGCCATGAGAAAGAAGGAAACCCACCATTTCTGACAACATGGATGGACCTTGAGGACACCGGGCTAAGTCAAACAGAGAGGCAAATACTGCATGATGTTACTTACATGCAAAACCTAAAAAAAATGAAACTCATAAAAAAACGGAAAGTACAGTGGTGGTCACCAGGCATTGAAGGAATAGGAGAGATGCTATTTAAGGGCACAAATTTGCAACCAGTACACAAATAAACCCTGGGGATCTAATGCAGAACACGGGGAATACAGATGGCAATACTGCATTATAATCACTGAACTTGCTAAGAGGTCTTAATCATTTCTACCACAAAAAAAGAAATGATATTATGCGATGTGAGAGAGGTGCTAATGAGCACTCTGATGGCAATCATATTACCACACCGAATATATCAAATCAACATATTGTACACCTTAAGCTTACGCAATGTTGTATGTCAAATATATTTCCATAAAAACATCTAGAAATGATAATAACAGAGCTTACAGGAGGCACCATTTTCTAAGACTCAGGCTTCTCCATAGGCAGACAAGGACCTGAATCTGATAATATTAGTACCCAGCAGTTTCTCATAAAAATGTTTTTTTACCACTGACCATACAATAGAAATGTACAAAAATACAAGGTGATATGGGGCACCTGGGTGGCTCAGTTGGTTGGACGACTGTCTTCAGCTCGGGTCATGATCCTGGAGTCCCGGGATTGAGTCCCGCATCAGGCTCCCAGCTCCATGGGGAGTCTGCTTCTCCCTCTGACCTTCTCCTCACTCATGCTCTCTCTCACTGTCTCTCTCTCCAATAAATAAATAAAATATTTTTTAAAAATACAAGGTGATAATAATAAGCATCTAGATATTTCCAAAAGCTCACAAGAGGAAATATATGATATGGAAAAGGACTGCCAGTCTTTATGAAGAATAACATGAAAAATAATTACAGGCCTGAATCAGAGGCTATTACTCTCTTTTACTTGTTGACTGGCCAAGTGCTTGGGCAAGTGCAGTGTCAGGTACTGCAGACATAAAGACAAATAAAATACACATCCTGAAGACAGATCTCAGGAGAGTGTGGACCACAGGAACCCATACACAAGCAGACAGGGTTGTGGTGTCATGCCAAGGGAGGGACTGTTTGGTAGGACAGAAGAAACAGTTAAGGACCTAAGTCCTTTCTTCCTCAAAGTCCTCAAAAGGTTGAGTAAATACTTCTTCTTTTTTTTTTTTTAAGACTCCATTTATCCACTTGACAGAGAGATCACAAGCAGGCAGAGAGGCAGGCAGAGAGAGAGAGAGGGAAGCAGGCTCCCTGCTGAGCAGAGAGCCTGATGCGGGACTCGATCCCAGGACCCGAGATCATGTCCGAGATCATGACCTAAGCCGAAGGCAGTGACCCAACCAACTGAGCCACCCAGGAGCCCCGAATAAATACTTCTTTTCCTTCCCACTCATCACAGCTCAATAGCTGCTGCTAAAGTAGAACTTATTTTACCCCTTTTCTGAATGGTTTTTTTGTTTTTGCTTTTTAATTTAAATTCAATTAATTAACATATAACGTATTATTGATTTCAGAGGCAGAGGCCAGTGATTCATCAGTCTTATATAACACCCAGTGCTCATTACATCACTTACCCTCCTTAATGTCCATCACCCAGTTACCCTATCCCCCATCCCCTTCCATCCAGTAACCGTCAGTTTGTTACCTATGTCTCCTTATGGTTTGTCCCCCTCTGTGATTTCGTGTTGTTTTATTTTCTGAACAGGTGTTTTAATCTGTAAAGATAAGGAAAGAAACTTCCAAATAGGGTTTTAAAGTAGTATCTAAGCAATGTCCTCTCTCAATTCTCCATCCTCATTGTCTCCACAACACCATCCCCCAAATGAGATGGTTTCCCTTAGTTATTAGTATTGCTATACTCACAGGTAGCCCCTGCCCACCAACTTGGATGCATTTTTGCTGCATCTGAATCTGTTTCCTGGATATATGCTCATTTTTTAAAGTTTAAAATTTCTGTGAATTTCTTTGCCAGCATTATATCACCCTTTTTTTCACATGGATCCACTCATTCATTCATTCATCACAAACGTTGGCTGCATACATCCACTTTGTGCAAGCTACTGAACTAAGCAATAGAAAGAGAAAGACAAGCAAGGCCCACTGACCCCATCTTGAGGCGTGGATGTCCTAGTGAGTACAAGTAAACAGGGAGTCCCAGGAGTGTGCTAAAGGCTATGACAGAGGATAAGTACTAGGAACTATGAGGGCACATTACTGGACAAGGTCTTGGGGTGTCAGGAAAGCTTTTCAAGGGAAACAACATCAACACTGAAACATGAAGGATGAAAAGAAAGTATCCAAGTAAAGAACACAGAGAAGAATATTCTAATCAGGACTTAGACATATTTTCAAAACCCCAGAGATGAGAGACACATTCCAGAAATTACAAGTGTGTGACTATGTGTACTGGTGGGATGTCGTGGGCGAGTAGGGGTAGAGGTGTGATGGAGGGTAGAAGATGGGGATGGTGCTCAGGTTTCCAGAGATGTAAGCAAGACAGAACTTGTAAAGGACCTCAGGAGCCATATTAAATATTTTGAATTTTATCCTGACAGCAATAAGAGACTTTGGAGGTTTTTAAACAGGGGAACCATGAAAACAGACTTCTGTTTTAGAACACTGACTACAAACTAGAAGTAAATCATAGGAAAATATGAATTATAGTGGCCCACAGATAAATTGAAAGTGCTCAGAGCAGTGGGGCCAGAGGCCAAGGGAAGGGCAGTTTGGCAAGAAGGAAAAAAATAAAACATGCTGAATATTGGTGTTAAATCTATGTGGGAGACTGAAGATAACAGAAGGGAGGAGACCATCAGTAAAGCAGTTCTTGAGGACATCAGGGATGTGATACCAAGCACGGACTGAGGAAGCAGCCTTGGAGGACAGACACATCTTCCACTGGAACAGGAGGAAAGACAAATGGTGGATGTGGATATAGATCAAATTTTAAATTTGCTGGCAGGAACTAAAAAAATTCTCTTCTCGCTTCTGCCATTTCTGTGATCTGCTGGCAAGATGTGTTGCCAAGAGTGACAGGAGGCAAGGTAGGGCAAAGAGTTTGAGAAGAGTGGGGAACCTGAAATAGCCACACTGGAAAATGGCACAGAGAGAGAACTGAATGCACATAGAAACATCTCTGGGTAATTCTGAGTGTTTGGCTGAGACTGAAACCATGCATTTCTAGTGGCATGAATCTGGACAATTGTGTGAATGCTCCAGACAGAGCTTAACAAGTACAGGCGCCTAATGAGTAGACATTTCGAATGGTTTAGCTCTAAGGTTTTGCAGGGGGGTGGGGTATGGAGGAAGAATAAAAGGGTACACGAGAAAGGATGAGAAGGATACTGACAAGAGTATGGCGTGAAGGAATAAAACATGGAGGCAAAGCTGAAAAAGAATGCAATTGTGATGAGAAGACCAATGGATATAGCAAATGGGGCAAGGAATGAGATGTCTCTGTGAAGTAAAAGGCCAAGTGTGCAGGAAAGACTGAAGGAAACTGAAATGGAAGAGGCCAAGTGTGCAGGAAAGTCTGAAGGAAACTGAAGTGGAAGAGTGGCGTTTGTGAATTTAAATATTTAGAAGTGGGAAAGATGTTCCAGGAAAGGACAAGATCCAGTGGTAAAGCTGAGAGTAAGCAGCTGAATAAGTGTGGAGAAGTCCCTGGAGGTGAGGCTGCTGAGGAACTGGGAGGCAAGGTGTTGTAGATCCCCTACATAGACTTGCCAGGGCAGTACAACTCAAGAGTGGAAAGAAAAACTAGTAGTGGCGGCTCATGTCTTGAGCAAACAAGGGCATAATTATATTGGCAGGTAAGGTCAATGAAGAGGGATATGAGGTAATATAGTTAGATGATCTGAGCCCCAAAGGGACAGTGGTTTTTATGCGAGGGCAGATGAGTAGCAAGTTGGAAGAAGCCAAAGAGGGGAATACTGAGCCCATTTTCTATCCTGAAGAAAATAGAGGTGTGGATAAACAACTCAGCTACTTGAGAGAGCTTCAGGGGAAGTGATTTCCTCAGGAGCAGCCAGGTATCCGAGCCTGAATGGAACCAGCAAAGATGGGCTGAGGTAATGGCACTGGGTACCTGCAGAAGAGAGTCTTATAAATCACAGATGAAAGTCTAAGATAATGGCGGGGCGAGGGGGTGGTAGTTTGAGGTAGACTCAAATAAGGAGGATACATAAGGAAAAAAATATCTGAAAAAAATAACGAAGGGTCCATCTTGAGTGTTGTTGGCCAAGGACATCAAGATGTTGAGGCATGGTGGGTTCAGCTGGCCTCAGGGTTTCCAAAGAATTTATCAGTTTTCCCTTTGGAGTTGTAGATACCTTAGGCTGCTTAGAAAGATTGAGTTACAGGCTATACTCAAACTTGCTTACAAGGGGGTGCAGTCAAGGTGAGCAGACTAAACAAATAATTATTTGAATGCCAAGCCTCATCTGTTAGGGAGAGCAAGAGTCATTGAGGCTGCAGCTGTCAGTCAAGGCTTGACTTATCTGAGAAGTCAAGTGACAGTGTCTGAAGGATGAAAAATCCCTCCTCTTTGGGCTTCCTCTAACTGTAAGAGCCATCATTGCAGAGAGGCTGACTCCTGGAAAGCGGCTCCGTAGCTCCTGGGAGAGAGGCTGCCTCTGGGAACTGTAGGTCCTGGTATTAACAACAGAGTTGAGGAAGAGCTCTAGCCTCTGGTGGTTGGGTTGTGGTGTGTGTGGGGGGCGGGGGGGTGGGAGGCTCCAACCTCTCTTCAATTTTTAAAAAATTCTATATATTTTAAAGTTGATGGCAAACTTACAGAAAACTTGGATGTTAAATACACAGAGCATTTTATTTTTCTTAACCATTTAAGACTAAGTTGCTGAATAGATACCAATTACCCATGGATTCTTCATGCAGGTTTGCTACAAACAAGACCATTCTCCTATACAACCACAATACACTTCTCAAGTCAAGAAATTTGTGATACTCAACAGCGATGTTACCACCTAATTCAGACTCCTTTTAAGTTTTGCACATTTTCCCAGCAATACTGTTAATAACAAAAAGTTTCAGTCCAGAATGTAGATGTAAAACTAACCTTTTCAGTTAATTCTAAGGAAAGGTTTATTTTATTAGCTATCTATCTCCCATGTGCAGATGGAGGGGGCCACCCCATTGTCTGCCCTTCTAAAAAAAAGGCTACAGTCTGTAAAGGTTTTGAGAATTGCAGGTACATAGCAATTGCTTCATAATTAATAATAAATCATGCAAAATTCTAGCTTTTCACTTTGTAATTAAAACTATGGTTTTAAGGAAAGTCTGAGTTCAGTCATGATGGAATCAGCTGTTAGCAAATGCCATTTTTTCCCTATTCTCTTGTTTTTTCATGCACATTGTTGGGTGTTGCTGTAGATTGAGAGTATGGATGGCATTTTTATTATTTTTAATAAAATTAGAAAATCAATTTACAAAATGTTAACTTTAAACAAGATTCCCTTTTTTTCATTGTGTTTACCAAGTGTCAGATTTTGTTTAGAAATTTGCTGCATGTGTGAACCATCGCTTTGCATGCAGATTTTTTCTAAGTAGTTTTATTTTAGTACATTTCATGTTAAACTGCTTACTAATGTTTTACATTTGCGTATTTATTCTTGTCATCTAAAAACATTCACTATTTAGCCATGGATACACTAATTTCCATACTTTACCTTTTCTTTTATATCACCAGTGTGTTTAAATAATAACCAGTTAAGAAGTGAAGTTGTTGATTTATTTACTTCTGTGTAACTCAATAAAGAATGAGTGAGGCATTAGTGAATTTAATTTTTTCCATTGAAGGTTTTTTTCTCTTTTGTAAAATATATGTGCCATCATTTCTTTAAACTAGCACATTTTAGCCCTATTTCTTCATGAAATTTCGTTGAAAAAACTATTTTGAAAATCAACAGTAGCTAAATTAGAACTTCTTCCTGGAATAGGGAATGACAAGGTAATCTCTCTTCCCAAATGTGAATGAAAAGAAATTTTTCTGTGATATTAACCTACATAAGTTTCACAGGCTTTTCCTTTTTCCAACAATGCTAGAACTACAGTGATTTTAGCAGCACATTTCCTTGAATTTATTTTTCAAAAGTCCATTATTTTTAAAAACATATGGCAATACACCAAATTTAAAGATTCTGCAATATAATGCACAATACAGATTTCAATAATGGCTACACCACCACAGGTATTATATAATTTATTAGTTTTACTAATGAGTTCACCCTTACCCATGGTAGTTATCTGTGTGAAAGATGCTACATGTGTTGGTCAATTTCCAAACTCATAGAAGTTTATTTGATCCTTTTTTTCTACCCTACCTTTTTTATTTGAAACGACACATTCTTTTTCTATTAATAGATATGTGGGATTCAGGAGTGATTTTTTTTGTCTTTTCTGCTTGCATTACAAAATGAAAATGAATGTGTGCTCCTCCCTGAGTGTGGTTTATGATTTTTTTCTTTTTTTTTAAGATTTTATTTATTTATTTGACAGAGATCACAAGTAGGCAGAAAGGTTTATGATATAATAATGCCACAGTTCCTGGTCGTGTCAGAATTCTTACCTCTGCAAGCATAATTTGAGGCCACCAATCTCAGGCACACCTCGTGTCATGTGAGCATAAGGAATAAAAAGCAAATTTTTAGCACTCGTAAGTGGTCTGCCTTTGAGCACCACATCAAGTACAAGGAGAAATGCAAAATTTTTGTAGTATAGTTTCTCATTCCACTGGAGCTTTTCCTTTGGCTAACTCATAAAAATTTATATTTCCACTTGAAGTGCTTTAACACTTTTACCAATCTAATCACTGAATATATATTTATTTTTAATGAATTGCCCTGAGTCTTTTATTTACAATGCAAGATGTACAAACATTTTGACATCTTAAAATAGAATATAATTAACTAAGGTATGCATATAGTTTTTATAATAAAGACTGTGTAGTCTGTGACAGTCTATGAAAAGGAATAATTTAAAACAAATGTTATCCTATTTTTAAGTTTAGAAAATGTTTTGTCATAAACAGTATAAAAGAGATTAAATATAGTGTTGTTACCAAAAGAATATCTATTACATAGCCTCCTACTTCTGAAACTTTTTCCTCTAAACTCAAATGAATAAATATCCCATGGGGAAAAATGTCTCTCATCTACAATTAATTTCTTGATTAGATCTACACTTGAAGTTGTGACAGGTTGACTTCCCTCCCACAATGTTAATATAAGTTTCTTAAGATTTCAGAGGAGCTATACTATCTAGGAACTGGAACTGGTTTTTAAAAATTTGCATAGTACACATGTCCAGTCAGTTGAACTGCTGACTTAACTCCGTCTTCTAAAGATACAGTAAGGCTTTGCACAAATGTGGAAAGGTCAAGTTATGCTAATGAGAACCATTTAGTGAGCTGCTTGACACTTATTGGACATGATAATCAAATTGCAGTATAGGCAGTAAACTCCAATGTAGAATATGGCTTTTAAACCCATGAAGTGTGCAAGAAATTTTCCCAGACCACTGCATTCAGTTTGAAGATATGTGAAATCGAAGATGTGTGACTCTGAGCCAGCCCCAGGGAGGACGGAGGGAAAGGGACAGCTGCATTCCTCAACAATGACCCTGCTTATGGGACAAAGAAACAGTGCACGTAAGAAAGTAGCCACCTGTGAAGATTTGGCCATAGGGTTGACATGAAAGGAGGGAAGGGAGAGAGCCAAGGAGTTGTAAAAGGGCAGGAAGGAATTAAATTTCAACAGTGAAGAGAGAAGATATATCAGAGAAGGAAAGGTATTTACTATTGCCAAAAAGCTGCATGTAGGGGCGCCTGAGTGGTTCAGTGGGTTAAGCCTCTGCCTTCGTCTCGGGTCATGATCTCAGGGTCCTGGGATCCAGCCCCACATCGGGCTCTCTGCTCAGCAGGGAGCCTGCTTCACCCTCTCTCCGCCTGCCTCTCTGTCTACTTGTGATCTCCCTCTCTGTCAAATAAACAAATAAAATCTTAAAAAAAAAAAAGCTACATGTACGGGGAAGGGGGTTTTGAACGGGTCGGGGAGGGACTTTTTCCCTATATTAAAGATAGCTCAGTATTGCAACACTAAATCAGGAAACTGACTTCTCTGTTCCTTGGTGTTATTTGATAGTCTAAATTAAATTTGAAAAATGACAACAAATAAGTAAATAAATAGTTCTGGCCAAACCTTCATATTAATTTTACAACCTCCAGAAATCTATTGGCATGGACCCCAAAGCTAGAGGATCCCAAACACATTATCTACTGTTCTCAGAACCCTACTAAAAAACCGTGCCTATTTAGAATAAATTAACTTTCTCCTCAGGCCCAGCTTGTGAACTTCCTCTCCCTCCCCACCATCCTCCCCACCCCCACCCTCTCTCTCTCTTATATATCTATATGTGTGTGTATGTTAATAATATATCTTGAGCAATTACATGCCAATACTACTTACATATGCTAGATGAATACAGCTAATAATAAAAAATAAAATCGGGGCGCCTGGGTGACTCAGTTGGTTAAGTGACTGCCTTCAGCTCAGGTCATGATCCTGGAGTCCCAGGATCGAGTCCCACATCGGGCTCCCTGCTCAGCAGGGAGCCTGCTTCCCCCTCCCCCTCTGCCTGCCTCTCTGCCTACTCATGATCTCTTTCTCTAGAAAAAAAAAAAAATCTAGCATAACAAAGGAAACAGACAATAAAACTGAAAAGCAACCTGTCAGAGGAGATATTTGCAAATGTCTTACCAGATAAAGGGCTAGTTTCAAACTCAACACCCAAAAAACAAAAAATCCAGTCAAGAAATGGACAGAAGACATCAACAGATATTTCTGCAAGGAAGACACAAACAGCTAACAGACGCATAAAAAAATGCTCCACATCACGTGGCATCAGGGAAATACAAATCAAAACCACAGTGAGATACCACCTCACACTTTTATGCTGTTGGTGGGTATGCAAACTGGTGCAGCCACTCTGGAAAACAGCATGGAGGTTCCTCAAAAAGTTAGAAATAGAACTACCCTACCACCCAGCAATTGTATTATTAGGTAATTATCCAAAGGATACAAACATAGCGATTTGAAGGGTCACGTGCACTCCAATGTTTATAACACCAAAGTCCACAACAGCCAAACTATGGAAAGAGTGCAGATATCCATCGACAGATGAATGGATAAGGAAGATGTGATATATATATATATGAATGCTACTCAGCCATCAAAAAGAATGAAATCTTGCCATTTCCAATGTAAGCAAAATAAATCAGTCAGAGAAAAACAAATACCATAGGGTTTTACTCATATGTGGAATTTAAGAAACAAAACAGATGAACATGGGGAAGGGAAGGAAAAATAAAATAAGATGAGAACAGAGAGGGAGGCAAACCATAAAAGGCCCTGAACTACAGAGAACAAAGTGAGGGCTGCTGGAGGGGAGGTGGGTGGAAGGATGGGGTAACTGAGTGATGGGCATTAAGACACTTGAAATAGTGAGCACTGGATGTTATATGCAACTGATGAATCACTAAATTCTACCTCTGAAATTAATAATACAGTATGTGTTACTTAAATTGAATTCAAATAGAAAAAAATACTTGGGGTACCTGGGTGGCTGAATTGGTTAAGCATCTGCCTTTGGCTCCTATCATGATCCCAGGGTCCTGGGATGGAGCCCCACATTGGGCTCCCTGCTTAGCAAGGAGGCTACTTCTCCCTCACTTTCTGCTGTGCTCACTCTGTCTCTCTCTTTCTCTGTCAAATAAATAAAATCTTTAAAAATAAATAAATAGCACTGGGTGTTGTGTATAAACAATGAATTTTGGAACACTGAAAAAAAATAAATTTGAAAAAATCTAAAATTTAAAAGAATAAATAAATAAATAAA
>ML104716.1:0-10126 GCA_003697995.1 Taxidea taxus jeffersonii | reverse complement strand
GGGGGGGGCAGATGGAGAGGGAGAAGCAGACTCCACTCTGAGCAGGAAGCCCAACTTGGGGCTCCATCCCAGGACCCCAAGATCAGGACCTGAGCCAAAGGCAGATGCTTAACCAACTGGACTACCCAGACACCCTAATCCCTTTGAGTTGCTACTTAGAATTCAATAATAATTTTTTAATTCATTAATAGTTTAACAGAGAAGAACTGATAAATTTATTTGAATATTTGAACATGCTATTTAAGAACAGATCATGTCTTCATTTGTTCAAGTTTTCATTTATGGAAGGAAAAATTACTCACAAATGTTTAAAGTTTTCTTTATACATGATTCATTTTATTTTTTTGTTGTT
The DNA here is from genome assembly GCA_003697995.1 of Taxidea taxus jeffersonii. Classification (NCBI taxonomy): domain Eukaryota; kingdom Metazoa; phylum Chordata; class Mammalia; order Carnivora; family Mustelidae; genus Taxidea; species Taxidea taxus. The sequence goes on along the minus strand of ML104716.1, from coordinate 9,774 downwards.
GATATTTTAGTGAGATTTTTAGTCTCACGTAGTAGAGTACTTAGGGATTTAGAGAAAATTATTGATTTCTTTTCCTCACACTTGATGACTGGAATTTTTTTGGATGATTTTCTCTGATTTTCTAGATTAACTTATGTAAGAATAATTTTAGATAATTTTGTGCTTTATTATCCTTTTTATTGACAGACCTTTTTCTGCTTTGTATCTTGTATTGCTCTGAAATGCAACAGTCAGTAATAACAAGAGACATCCTTATCCCATTTTTTGGTGTTAAAGGGAATGATTTGAGTTTATAACAATTAAATAAAATGCTCACAATGGGGCCTATCTTGTTAAAGAATTGTCCTTCAAGTCTTATATCACATGTAGTTTTATACAGAAAGAGGGGTTTCATTTTATCATGGGTTTTCAAAATCTATCTCAGTGATCAACTAGTTTATCATTATTAACCTTTTTGCAAGAATTATGTTAACATAATAAATAAATATCCTTACATTCCTTGCTATCACTAATTAATTACATTGGATTTTTGTTGAACACATCAAGGAATATGCCTTACCATTATTTAACAGTTTTTTCATATACATTCCTGTTGCTCTGAGGTTTTCTTCGACTATAGAGAGAGTGGACATGGAGCTCTTTTTCCACTTTTTATAGCAAGGATATTGTCCATCACATTATATGCTGTGAAGCAATTTATTATTTTAATATGTAATATAAAAAATATAAACTCCTTAAAAGATTCCTACAAATTAATCACAAAAATATGTGATCAAAAGACATACAAGAAATTAGTAAGTTAAACATTCAATTCCATAATTGTTTATCAGTTAAAACTTCTTTTTCTTTTTAATATTTTATTTATTTATTTGACAGAGATCACATGTTAGCAGAGACAGGCAGACAGAGATTGGAGGAAGCAGGCTCCCCACTGAGCAGAGCCTGATGCAGGGCTCCATCCCAGGACCCTGAGACAATGACCTGAGCCGAAGGCAGAGGCTTTAACCCAATGAGCCACCCAGGTGCCCCTAAAACTTCTTTTTTAAATGTAAGTTTAAAATTTCTTTTTGTGTGTCAATTTAGTAAAATATAGTTTCCCATTAAAAATGGACTTGTCTATTTTCTTTCATTTGTCAAAAAGAAGAATGCAAAGCATATATTGTTTAAAAGGGAGTGGTTGGAATCAAGTAAATTTGGGAAATATTGGACCAAATAAAGCTTAATAGATTTGCTTACTATAGAACTTCTTAGAATTCTTTAAGAGGGTCCTTTGAATCTTTCAGTGAGAGAGACACACAGTAAGCTGGCAGCGAGTCCCAAACTTATTTAATAAGGAATTATTTTGCCCTGAGCTTCTTGCAGATGGAAAAAACTTTGAAGAATGCCAATTTACATCGCACTCATCAAAGAGAAACAAATAAGTAGGTAGGTAGATACAGACATAAAGTATCACAGAGAAATTTTTGAATAATAATGGCTTATAGCTTGCCTATGTTTTATCAACATTTTAAAATTAATCATTATCTGTCTAGATTTAAGCTTTTCTTATAGTTTTCCTTCTTTTCCATGACTGCGAGTTAAAACAGTTAGCTCTTGTTAGTCAAGGGATTTTCCTGAGAGTTCAACATAAACAGAGCTACTTCCTCTTTGACCTTGCACCCTGGTCAGTATTTTCCCTTAGCCATTACTTGAATATTTTCTTTTTAAAAAGGGCTAGAAGTGGTGTTGACCGCCATTTAGGAAAGAAAATCTGAATGAAGACTAAAATAAACCATGACATATCAGAATTGAGAATTCTTAAAAAGATATGACCTAAGATATGTCTGTGTCTAATGTCATAGACACATTTCTTCCACAAAACTACACTGCCCATGGCACCCTTCTTAGCTAAGGACTATTAAAAATGTTCAGCCAATGATAGACTGAAGGTAAAAGCCAAATTATGGTCATTTTTGGAAGACTGGGACCCACTTGCAAACACGCGCCCACAGACTCACACACACATTCATCTAGACATGCTTATATACCCTTAAACTTCACTTAGGTAAAGCAAGTGAAAAACACACAAAAGGGGAAAAGATAAACATTACCTCTTTGCTAATTTTACCCAAACCCCACCTCTACAAATCTGAGTTTTTAAAAATCACATTCTCTTATCCCTATAGTTCAGTGAGATCCACTTTTTTTTTTTTAAGATTTGTTTACTTTTGAGAGGGTGGAGAGGGGCAGAGGGAGACAGAGAGATAGATAATCTCATGCAGCTCCCTGCTGAGCACAGAGTCTGACATGAGACTCAATCTCACAACACGGAGATCATGACCTGAACTGAAACCAAGATTCCGATGCTTAACTGAGTGAGCCACCCAGGCACCCTTCAGTAAGATTCACCTTAATGCTGGATTATGAATGCAGCTTATTTAATCTGTTCACCTCCCCCTGTATGTCACCAGCTAGGAAGGGTAATTTGTTCAATGTGTCTGAGTGGCTTTCCAGGAGCACAGGCTCTTGAGACCTCATTAGACTTCACCAGCTAGGTCTGTAGGACCTGGAGTGAGGAGCTGCCTACTCTTCAGAGAGAATACCAACCAAAATTTAAATATCCTCACAGAGTTTGGTTGCTTGTCAAGAAAAATGGGCCTGAACTTTGGATCGTCATTGGTGTGCTCATAGGGCCAACATTTCTGAAATAGAAATCATAGGGAAAACATGCAAGAAGCTCTGAGAGTTTCCTATGATCCATATATTCAAAGGAGGAACCCCACTGATGTCTGATAAAAAGGCCTGGATCTTGGAGATGATCTTTGTGGCCCTTGATTCTCTAGCCATTCCAGAAGTTGGCCACTCAGGCAGGAAGAACAGAAAGCCAAAGCGGCACATCACATGCTGAGAAAGGAAAGGGCCACCAGACTAAGAGCTGTGCTCTTTTGCTTCAGAATACATGGTCCTCATTTCATTATCCTTGGCCCCTCTCAAGATCAATCCAATCCATTCAGACCTTTTCCAATGAAGACAGACAGATGGCCAAAAGGCACAGGAAAACATATTCAACATCACTAGGCATCAAGGAAATGCAAATCAAAACCATGATGAGATACCACCTCACACTGGTCATGGGTATTATAAAAAAGACATGAGATAAGTGTTGGTGAGAGTGTGAAAAAAAAAGGAACCACATGTACTGATGACAGAAATATAAATTGGTCCAGCCACTGTGGAAAACACCATAAAGTTTCCTCAAAAAATTAAAAAAGAAATACCATATGATCCAGTAATTCCACCTCTGGGTATTTATCTGAAGAAAATGAAACACTAACTTGAAACGATGTATGCACTCCCATTTTCACTGCAGCATTACTTATAATAGCCAAGATATGGAAACAATCCAAGTGTCCACTGAAGGACAGGTAAAGAAAATGAAATGAAATCTTGCCATTTGTGGCAATGTGGATGACGTTGAGGATAAGTATTATGCCAAATGAAATAAGTCAGACAGAGAAAGGCAAATATTGTATGATCTCACATATATGTGGAATCTAAAAAACAAAACAAGCAAGCAAAATAAAACTCACAGATACAGAGAACAAAATGATGGTCACCAGAGGGGAGAGGGAATGGAGAGTAGGTGAAATGGGTGAAGAGGGTCAAGAAATACAAAATTCTAGTCATAAAATAAATAAGTCATGGGGATATAATATATACCACAGTGACCATAGTCAATAATATTCTAGTGCATATTTGAAAGTTTTCAAAAAAATAAATCTTAAAAGTTCTCATCACAAGTAAAAAATTTTGTTACTTTTTATGATGACAAACGGTAACTAGACTTATTGTGGTGGTTATTTCACACAAATATTGAACCATTATGTTGTACACATGAAACTAATATAATGTTATTATATGCCAGTTATACATCAAAAAATGAAAAAAAAAATTCTTGACCAGAATAGCCTTTTCATCTGGAGGAGTCCAATCCTTATGCTTCCCAAAAACAAACAAACAAAAACAAAAACAAAACCCTAAAAAACAAAACAAAAACAGAGTTCCCCTTTTTGTGGTTTCAGCCAAAGCAATTTTGTATAATCTCTCCACAGTATGAAATGCAATTGATGAATTATCTAAGCGACTCTAACCTGCACAACTGCGCAGGCAGGAATAGTGACTCCAGCCTACACTAATGGTTTTGCTCTTGGAAAAGCAAGATGCGTTGGAAACAGCCACCATCCGCTCACATTATGGAAAGGGCCAGGAGTTGGGGCAGCCAGTTATCCACTGGGGTACAATGATCTACCTTGGAACTGGCTCTGCAACAGAAACACCTGTAAGTCTCATGCATTTAAAGGGGCAGAGTGGTTTACATTCTATTAGGCAAACAGCAAAATGAAACCATTTATGAGGATATTGGACCTGCCCAGCCCAAATCATTCATATACCTCCACCTACAGATTCTGGATTTTTTTTTTAAATTTTAAGGGTTTTATTTATTTATTTGACAGAGGGAGAGACCACAAGTAGGCAGAGAGGCAGAGAGAGGGGGGTGGGGGGAAGCAGGCTCCCTGCTGAGCAGAGAGCCCGATGCAGGGCTTGATCCCATGACCCCGGGATCATGACCTGAGCCGAAGGCAGAGGCTTAACCCACTGAGCCACCCAGGTGTCCCCAGATTCTGGAATCTTATTTCTGTCCACATTTCCTGGGACACAGCATAGTCCTCTGACTACAGCAAAGGGGACTTTCTTTCCTCACCTACCAGTATTTCTACCACTTTCTACAATTGTTACACTCATCTCTACTTACCCCAGCTCCCTCCTTTCTGGTCGTCCTAAATACAAATCCTTCTCAACTTCACCGGGGACCTCTCCAGCTTTTCAGAGCCAGCTACCAGCAGCTGGAGTTCTGAAGACAGTTCCAAATGGCTCTCCTAGAACACTTGACTGAGGAGAAGTCACTAGAAGGTTGAAGGAGCATCTACATGGGAGGAAAATCCATTTCAGCACTGCTCATAAACCTGGAAACAGTGAGGTGATGTGATTCACCAGGTTGAACACTTGACCCCTGGTCAATCTCCTTTGTGACTCTTCTCTGCCCTGACACTTCACTGTTTTAATAACCAAGTATACCTATTATATATACTAGGCTCTAGGCTAATTGTGTGTTGAGGGAGAGGGACAAGATGAAAAAGACCTAATTTCATAAACTGTCAGCTCTATGAGAGCTTTAGATCCCTGGTATCCAGAGAAGTACCTGAACAGTACTATACCCCCAGCAGCTGGAAGAATACCTGAACCGTATTATTCCTTCAGTGTCTAGAACAATGTATGGTAGACAGTAAGCATCAAATAAATGCTGAATCAATGAAATGATCATAATTACTGTCTTACAGCCACTCACATGGAATGACTTTCCGTCATGCTTGTGATCAAAGTTGCAGATTCTACTTAGCAAACAGAAACAGGGCATTGCTCTGTCCCATTGGGGATCAGGTGCAAAATTTATGTCATCAAAGAGGAGAAGCTGCATTACTAGTATCATCTTTGCGCATCCATCACCATGAAACTCCATAAAATGAGCCCCATACACTGCATCTCCTTCCTCCCCAGGCCTCTGTTCTCTTTCCTTTCCTAAGGAGCCCTGGAAGCTACAGCTCCTGGCCCCCAGAGTCTGTCCAATGGCTAGCACTCAAGAGGCTTGACAGCCTCCTGATGCTAGAGGGTAAACGTGTCCCTGTCTCTGATGGTACATCAGATCAGAGGGAGCAAGGCATGCCCTTGACAGGTATCCTCCCTAATCCTCCCTTGCCTGGAATGTCCACATGTTCTTTCTGTGGCTTTTGTTCCCCCTTGCTTAGTCATCCTTCTGGCTGGAAGGGGATGGGTTTCAATATGGATTCAGCTATAAAAAAGGCAAGCAGGAAATAGAAGACAACCAAATAACTTCCCAGAAGTGCAATTAATTTCTAGCAAAATAATAATGATTTTTTTTAAGCTCAGTGAATTGAAAAGATTAGAACTAGAGTAAGACTTAAGAGGAAAATCTTTCTCTAAATCAATTTCTGGTTGCTCAAATACCTAATACATAGATTACAGTATGAGAGAAATGATGGTGACCATAATGATATTAAAATATACATTTTTATGTTTTCAATAATTTTAAATAAATTTAAAGAATTCATATAGTAGTAGAATTCATTAATAGTATAGAATATCTTCCAATCGTTCTATAGGTCTGAGTTGTGAGTGCTTTAAGGCTTAGCCCATGAGCAGATCACCAGTTCATACGCTGATCTTTTAATTTTAATTTGCACTGCGTGTAAGAGACTGGCTTTGCAGTCAGGCCACCGGGTTCAAAGTCTCACTCAGACACTTTCTATGTCATCTTGAGCATCCTTCCTTTGGTTTCTTCATCTGTAAAATCAGAGATAATGACAGAACCTACTTCATGAGATTGTTTGAACATCACACGAGCAATGTGTGCAAAAGCTGAAAACAGTATCTATCATAGAATCCTATGTAGTAAATATTAGTGATTTATTTTTGCTAATTAATTCTACTCAAATGATAAGAAAAACGAGAAACATTTCACATCAACTAAATTGTCGAAATACTTTTTAAATGGGATAGTATTGTCTCGTTACATATTTTGCCATTTTCTGAGCTTTTTTTGCAATGAGCATATAAATATAAAAATTATATACAACTAAAATATGTAATTAAAATAAATATGTTCAAGTTATGGAAACCAGTTAAGCTTTTAGAACATGAATCTGGCTTTAAAATTTTGGTATTGAAGAGACTGAGAGAAACAATCAGATTTATAACCTATTTATAGCAGGAAGGCATTAATACTGTTTACTTAAAGTCAAGGTCAATGGTACAAATGTTGGGGAGTGTTGATGAACCAATTTGCTAAGACTATGTCACTATAATAGTCCCTTCCCTGACTGCAGACAATAACATTGATGCTAAGCCTAACTGGGTTGGGACCAAAGGAGAATGTGTCATCCACCTAGAAATTATGGAAGAACCTACCATTTTCAATGTCCACTGCCTCAAATTTTATATTTTTGTGTGAATCAAGCAAGTAGCTACAATTAAATAAACCTGTCACTTTTCAACTGTTTTTTGTGCAAAAATACATACAAACACAAAATACCAAATTTTTAACTATTAATTGTATATGTCATTTCATTGGATCACCTTAAAAACTCCCATTTTTATAAAAGCAAATAGTTACAATTTAATGTAAACATTTATTCTCAAGCATAAGCAAAGGGCACCATTTTTATATCATTTTAAACAATTAAAAACATAAAAAATATGTATGTATTCTCATAAACTCTTTGTGACTTTTTATATCTAAATTTATTTTCTTCATTCACATCATTCTCTTTTAATTACATGATAAATAAATAATATCTGAAAATCATTTTCTGAGATTTTTAGTTTACATTCCTAAAAAGCTAAATCCTAGAAGGATCCTAGAATTAATTTAATCCTAGAATTAATTTAATCCTAAATTAAATTGATGAGCAGATTAGGTATATCTCAACTTAAAGACATTCTGAAGATATTGAAATTGAAATTGAATTTCAATCCTGCTGACATTCCATTTGCTAAGACTTAGCAATCCATTTTTTCCCCCTGAGATTTCTACATAAATATTGTCAGGTGGTGGCAGTGGTGATGGTAGGGTGGTTAATGGTTTTAAGAAAACTTTTTTTGTAGACTATGATTCATGGAACATTTATTTAAAGCCATGTATTCTGAGAAGCTGAGTTATAAGATAATTGCTTTGTAAGGAAGAAAGCAGGATGTCTTTGTTGACATAAGGAACAACCTTCACAATGAATATAAAAGAGCTTTAAAAGCCAATCAGCTCTACAGCGTTTAGCTATTGCTGGAGGGTACATTTGTCCACGATCCCATTTTCGGCTTGGTACATCTGCCCCACAGCTCCAGCTCACAGCCACCAGAGGTCAGACTTTGACATCCGTGTGTAATAGATACTAAACTTGAGTCTGAGACAAGGGTGTCTTCTCTCCCAGAACCCCGTTTTCTTCAGTTAAGCTTTATAACCCCCAAATATAATATAAGAAGATTGTAGTAAATATTAAGAAACACGTGTTTTACCTTCCTAGGTAGAAATGGCTTCATGACAGCAAGAGAAGGGGAAAGGTGGAAATTAAGATCATTCTTTTAAGGAGAGAGTTCTGGTACCGAAGAGGAAGGCCAAAAACCAAACAGCCTACAAATCATTTGAAAAGATAAGGAGAAAACAAAAAAAAGTCTGTATGAGCAATCTGATTATCAAAACTGTATTAAGATGTCTGTTTTCATTCCTGAAAATGCATTTGACCTTCACCAAAATAGTAACAGTAGCAATAGTGGTGGTAATGATGGAGGCGGGTGGTTGGGGTGGTGATGGTAGAGACAGCAGTGGTAGCCAACATCTACTGAATGTACTTCTTGAAGTACTTTACATACTATTATAACTTCATTTTAGGGATGAGGAAACCAGGCACAGAGGATTTTCTAATAGTTATCAGGAGCTTGGAAAATGTTTCTATCTTTTGTGACTATAGTCTCACATTTCAGAGTTTGGACAAAGAAAATAATTCAACTGGAGAGAAGTCAACAGCTTCCCACTGTTGACATTAAGATATCATATGAATCCCAGGGTTATTTATAACAGCAGAATTTGGAAACAATCAAACTATCTAGTAATAGTGGAATAACCAAATAAAATAGTAAATATTATGTAGTCATTACAACTATAATTATGAAGATTGGAAGCAATGAAAAAAATGGTCAAAAGAAAAATGCAATCAAAGACACTGTGTCTGTACCATGAACAAAACTATGTAAATATGTACATATATGGAAAAGTATAAAGAAATCTGATAGAAAAACAATGTATTTGATAAGGCAGAGCTTTATAGGGATTATATATAAATTTTAAAAGTAAAAATCCTGGAAAACATTTTTAAAAAATATTGCCAAAGGATACAATGTGGAAATTCTTCCTTGAGGGAGCTTAAGCAAATTCAGTTTATTTCACATAGTTGGCACTCAACCAAGGTTTGGTCACAAGCCACACCCAGGCCTTTCTACTTACCAGTCCAGGTTAGCCAACTACATCAACTACATCCTTCAAAGCACCCACAATGCTCGGCAAGAAGAGTTACTGTTTTTGTTCATAGTAATAATATACCAAATGTGTACAGAGCTTTACAGTTTTTTTTTCAGAGCTTTACAGTTTTAAAAAATGTTTTTGCTTAGCTTATTTCAAGTCCTATTCCTTATGAACAAACATTGCCAAACAATGCCATTGCCATTTAGAATCCAGTGGTGCTCCCAGGAGAATGACATCTCAGAAGAGAGGAATGACAGAAATTCAGGTGGGTATAGAAGCACTTTGGACAACAGAGAAGCAACTTACACAGTAAATAGGGCATAGCCTCACCTAGCCTTCCAGCAAACCCACTGCATCCCTAAGTCACAGATAGAACATGCTCTAAATATGAACCATCTCTTAGGAGCATCCTTACAAAGGACAGCAAGATTTCACAAGATATAATGGATATTTCCTTCCACCGTGAATTCCTTCCTTATCCCACCCCTTCTCCGTAACAATACCTATTTGTGGTTTCTAAAGCTCTGTATCATTGCGGTCACTCCAGACTAACTGAATCAGTGCAGTATATTTTCCAAAAAATTCTCCAGCTTTGAAAATCAAAGCAATGTATTTTTTAGGAAGCAAATCCAAAGAGATAAAAAACT
>RCUC01142238.1:0-27903 GCA_003697995.1 Taxidea taxus jeffersonii | reverse complement strand
TCTTTCTAGATATTTTGTTTCTAATTACCACCCCATATGGAATTTTAATACCACAGATACATTATATATCTATCTACTTCATATGTCTATCTCTGCTTTATAAAGAGAAAGAGTAAGGTTTTTTTTGCCTCCCTAAAAACCAATTTTTACCCCTTTACAGGTGTTTTCACTCTCTGTTGAAAATGCACACTCTATAGATATATCTGTTTTCATGTCATCATAGCAAATTTTAACTAATATTTTCAGGAGTGCAGGTTATAGGAGTTCTTTAAGCAAAGAACTACGTTTTGTTATTTCTTCTCCAAGTTTTCATATCATAATGATACTTATGCCATTTCATATATACCATAATGCACCCTCTTGTCCTCAAGAAAATTACCAATAATGGATGCAGATTTAAAAATTAGAGGAGTTATTCTAAAAAACAGCATTATATTTGTTTCCTGGAAACTACATCACTTGTGAAAATATTTTTTTTAGAGTGAAAAGTATGAGAAATTGATTTAAGATGCTTGTTTACTAAAATAACTTGCAATTGGATTTGTGAGGCTAACAGGTAAAACAGGAAGATGAGTGCCAAATTTCTGAGGCTAAGGAGAAAAATAACCAAATGGAAAATGACATGCATAATATAAATACAACAATAGAAATCGTTCTGCCCTTTTAATTCAATGAATAATGTATGAGCATTTATAGGTGACAAATTATAAATGAGCTGATTGTGCCGTGTGGGTCTGAGAAGATAAAATGGTAGAGATGCTGCCCAAATGTAGGAAAGATATTTGAAATATGTTACCCAAGATTTGTGTATCGGTCTCTATTTCACACTTCCATAGGAACATAATGGATATTAATGAGAAAATGAATGCAAACTTGTCACAAAAGAAGATTAGAGAACCCAAGTCATAAGATATCCAATTCAGGTAACTCTCTTCTCCTAAATGAAATTCAGATTAAATAACATCAAAATAAGTGCTTATCTGCATCCCTCTAGAGGTGTCTGTAAATCACCTGCTCTTAGCCTACAGTGTACCTTCAGTATTCTACATAAACAGTAAACTTCTGAAATGGATCATGGAATAGTTGAAAAGGTCATTACTATATTATTTTTCACCTAACAGGGTCCTGTCCAAGTCCTTTGGAAGAAATGACCAAAAATATTATTGTCAGAAGAAACCGATTCAATGAAAATTTTCCAAAAAGGAAATTAAAATTACTGATAATCTGAAAGACTGCTGTTATGGCAAATGAGTCACTTTCTTAATTTGGTCATTTCTTGTGATTAATGAGGTGAAATATGGGTGTCAGATTTTGTTGGAAGTTAAATAAATGGGTCTTTCGTTTAATTTTATTTTAACAAATATCATAAAGCCAAATGTCCTCAGAGGGACACAGAAGCTACTCTTCTAGAAAAGATTAGTTTCTGAAAGATGGCAAATAGTCCATGCTTTAAGAAAGCCTTTCTGCTTCAAACACACAGCTGCCTTGGAGAAATAGGAAACCAGAGAGACATCCTGGATCTAAACAAGGTAAACCTCTCTCCTGACCAGAAATGCTGTTCTTTATTGCTGGCTTCATTGTGCTAGCTCTCCCATTAATTTGTAACTTTTTATAAGAGGAATTTTGGGGGCGCCTGGGTGGCTCAGTGGGTTAAGCCCCTGCCTTTGGTTCTGGTCATGATCTCAGGGTCTTGGGATAGAGCCCCGCTTTGGGCTCTCTGCTCAGCGGGGAGCCTGCTCCCCCCACCCCACCTGCCTCTCTGCCTGCTTGTGATCTCTGTCTGTCAAGTAAATAAATAAAATCTTTTTTAAAAAAAGAGGAATTTTGTTAAAACTGTTAATCTTCTGTGCATAACACTGCTATGTTTGTTAAACGTATAGTCTAATGGATATACCTTTATATTTATATGTTCTTATATAACAAGAAAAAAGTACTGTTCAAGTTTTAGTACTTAAGAGAATGAGACTATCCATTTATATTCATTATAAAAATGTGATTTTGTGTATAATATTTCTAACAATGTTTCATCTTAGATCAGAATTAAAAATGAAAACTCTTACCAAAGAAAGAAAATTTATCTTTTCACGTGTATACATAGCCTAAAAAAACAAAGAAAAGTATCTCCTGTTTCTTAACTAATTTTTAAATTTAGGTTAGTAGCAAAACTGGTCTCCAGCTATATAACAGAAGCTAAGCAGCTTAATTTGTGCTTAAAGGACGTTTTTTAGACTGCAAGATGATTCTAATGGGTATAGTGGTTTATTTTGGATTTTTTTAAAGATTTTATTTATTTCTTTGACAGAAAGAGGGAGATCACAGAGTAGGCAGTACTTAATAAGTACTTAATAACTACTAAATGCAAGTAGGCAGAGAGGCAGGCAGAGAGAGGGGGGAAGCAGGCTCCCTGCTAAGCAGAGAGCCCCATGCGGGGCTCCATGCCAGGACCCTGAGATCATGACCTGAGCTGAAGGTAGAGGCTTAACCCACTGAGCCACCCAGGCACCCCTATTTTAGATTTTTTAAATTATCCTGGAATTTGTGGGAACTCAAGAAATTACTCTCTGAAAGCGCAGGGCCATGTGTGATTTTATTTTAAAAATAAACTTTCTAAAATATCATATTATGCTACTGCCTTAAATACTGAATCATGATAGCCCATACACTTGAATTTCTGTTATTACAGCTATTTTAAGAAGTAAATAGGATAATGAATTCTTTTAAAGTACTTGGGAACATAATAGAATCTCCCCCAAATGGCAGTTATTATTGTTGTTAGTATTAGCATATTTGAATTTAGCACATAAAGATGTTAGTTGACATACTCTCTGTTTCTGTAGTTTAAGCCAAAGTTGAGCCCACTGCTTATTTTTATAAATACAGGTTTACTGGGACACCGCCATTCTGAGCCCACACTCATTTTTGTACAACAGCGGTAGGTTTGAGTAGCTGAGACAAAGAGCATGTGGCCTGAAAAGCCTGTGATGGTTATTATCTGGCTCTTTAAGAAAAAACTTTGCTGACTTATCCCTGTTCACCGAATCTGCTTCCTCTGTCCTTGCCTCAGCTGGTTCTGTCCCAGTGCCATGGCTTCCTCCACAGCCCTTTCCAGAAGGGGCTACTCATGCTCCAGTGTCCCACATGGCCTATGTAGGAAAGCATGTGGATGAGGAGATGTCTTGTTTCTTACTCCTCAACACCCCTTTAAGGTATATTCCATCAGCTTAAGACATCCTCTCATCTGACCCTCCCTGTGGCTGCCATTCATTAATCTCTCCATCAGCTCTTTCTATGTGCCCCTGCCTACACTCCTTCCCCAAGAACTGGCCTCACCCTGAATGATTTCAATGTCATTGTGAAGACTTCAGCCAATATCTTAGTTTGATAGCTCCTTGTCATCTCGCCTGGACTTTATCATTATGTTTGCACCAATCATAACCATATAACACTTCATATTTTATGTTTAGTTATCCAGAATTTTTCTAAAATCCTAAATCCTTGGTCCCACTTTCTTTATAACCTGCAGCCCATTGACAGACACTTGAAGCGGGCAGAGTGTAATATTCCTCCAGGAAGCTCCCAATTATCTTCATGCTAATGCTTTGCTAGAAGGAAAAAACCACCTTAACTTGACAATGACAAAGCCTCAGGTATCCTGTGAGTCTTCTTTAACATAAGAAAATCCTTTTGAAACCTCCCTTTTCCTTACTTCCCCCAACTCCCAAGTATGTAAGCAGCTACCCTCACAACCCTGGGGCAGCAGCTCTTTCTGCCCAGTGGTCCTGTCCCTCTGCTTTAATAAACCACCATTTTGTACCAAAAAAACAAAACCTTCTCTAGGTCTCTCAGCTCCACCAGCCTGAAAAATCTCCAGAGCTGCCTCAGCCTCAATGTTGCCTTTCTCCCTTTTATGTGAGGCTAAAAAAGGCACAACTTATCTAAATTGATATCATTATGATTTTGTAGCCTCAGATTTCAGGTGGGTCTTTAGCATTGGGATTAATGTATCTTTAATTGCTTTTTTTTTTTTTTTACATTTTTCACAGGGTCCATACCTTCCCATTTGATAGTCTTATTATCAGGCTGGATATAGACCTTGCTTTCTACTCCAGACAGAAATCACTTGACTGGGATTCCTTCAATGTTCGATCCTTGCATTAGAAATTCACCTGCAAATATTACTACTGGCCCATGTTTTCCTGTGCTTTTAATGACGATTCAATTATTGTGTGCTGGATCTACAGCAGAATTATACCCATTTTTCAAGTGTCAGGCTGTATATAATTTCTTCATGAGCTCCTGTCATTGGTACTCCACAAAATAAAACACTTGCTGTTTACTGTCTATATTTCTTGCTAAACTGTAAGCTCCATATTCCACATAGTAATTAGGCAGCATCACATCACAGTAGAAGTTTAATCTAAATATTTTCTTACAGACAACAAATCTCCATGAAGAGGGGAATTCACAAGTGACTCCTTAAAAGTTTCTTGATACCCACGTAGATATTAACATTCAGTAGGTATATGTCATCACTTCTTTTTCTGAAAAGTTTAGGTGTGGGTGGATTGAATTTTTATTAACCAAATCCATCTTTAAATGTACTGGAAGAATTCTAGATATCTTGGAGAACGCAACTATATGGCAAATTGATTTTTTTTTTTACATGGAAAATACTTTCATAATAAAAGTAGTCAAATTATTATTTTTCTGTCTTTTAAGTTTACTTTTTCATATATTCTATTTCTTAAAGTGTAGTTCAGCTGTGTACGCATACCTCAATTAAAAGATAAATGGGTTTCAAAAGAATTATATGTCGACCAATTTTTCCATAAACATGTATCACTGAATTCTGATGTGTACCTTAGAAATAATTTTTCACAAGAAAAAAATGGTCTCTGGATGACATTAAAATATTTAACAACTAGGGGCACCTGGGTGGCTCAGTGGGTTAAGCTGCTGCCTTCAGCTCAGGTCATGATCTCGGGGTCCTGGGATCGAGTCCCGCATCGGGCTCTCTGCTCAGCAGGGAGCCTGCTTCCCCCTCTCTCTCTCTGCCTGCCTCTCTGCCTGCTTGTGATCTATCTGTCAAATAAATAAATAAAATCTTAAAAAGAAAAAAAAATATTTAACAACTATTTATCAACTATTAACAAAGTCACTCAATCGATAAGAAGTACCATTCCAAAACTCTAGTATGGTATGGAGGACCCTAGAACATGCTTATTTAATCACTAAACCTACCTGCTCCTTGGTATCTTCAGCGCAGGTGGTAACACCTCGGTTTCTAGCACAGAAATTATCACATCATCTTTTTAATTTCCCTCCTGCCCTCTCCTTGGTATGATTGAGCTGACTGGCTTACTTATCCTCTTCTGAATCTGTGTTTGCCTACCCTTAGTAGGAAACAGACTAACACAACATGAGAAAGGGGGAGCACATGAGAGGGGGAGAGGAAAGGAGCAAGCTCGGAAGAGTAAGAGCAGGGCAAAGGAGTTTCCCTGGCAACGTGACACGAAGTCACGCAGTCCGAGGGTGACAGACAATGAGCCAACACAGTGACCAAAGAAACACTGAAGAAGCAAACAATGAATCAGCTTTGGTCAAAGTCAAGTAATTAAGGAACTGATGTAAATTTTCCTACTTGTAAAAGGCACCGTCTGAGGCTGACCTTCACCTTGCGCACTGATGTGCCCCCAAGTCAGCCGCTTACCTCTGCAAGATAGAACTCGTCGTACTGCCTCCTGAAGCTTTCTCCTTTGTGGTAGTTGCTCGCGGCCACTATCACATCCACGGTCACCATGCTCAGGATGAACATGTGGAAAACGGACGACCGCATCATTTGCTGAGGAGGGAAAACACACAAACTCTTAACAAAGACAGAAACAGCTCTGGGAAGTTACCCCAGTTCTATAGAGATGAAAACAGAGGCTTGGCGAAGTTAAATAACTTTCTCACTATCACACAAGTCTTGCAGGTGGACCCATAATTTGGACCCAAGTCTATGGTGACATAATTAGGCATTCAAAAATAGTGGCTTTTATTATGATGGCTAGCTTGTATTCAATGCTTACAATATTCCCGGCCACACTCTAAGTATGTTATTTACTTTAGCTCTTTTCAGCTCTGCCGTAGCCCTACACAGCGGGATACATTACTCAGTGTTTCCAGTGAGTTCAGAGAGATTAAGTCATTTGCCCAAGATCACACAGCAAGTACACAGTAGAAGTAGGTTCCATATCCAAGTCTGTCTAAAGTCCATTCACGGTGGGGTAGACAATATATAAAAGGAGAGAGTATAGGCTGAAGGCCTCGCCAAAAAAGGAGAGAGAACCTGGCTTATGGAAAGGAACTAAGTGTGTAACAACAACCACTAAATCCCATCCCTTGGCACCAACTGCCCGGAAACTAACACTGCCACTTGTGGAGGTCCTGTTTCTCCTTGGCACTTGGGGGCACGGATCCTTACATGTGATCTGACCTGAGAACGCTTCAATTTTTGCAACGAAAATCACCTAACTAAAGCAGAACCTGGGGATGGGAAAAGAGAAACAGGGCTGCCTCCTCTGAGCTGCTGTCTTATGCCTCCACACATGTGACTTCACACAGCCATCAATATCCCGCACTTGTCACTAAGGACATGGGCTCAGAACCAAGTTGCATGGAGCAGAGATTCAACCACATCCAAGGTCTGCGGCCCTGGGCAAGTTAGCTAAGCCTCTCTGAGCTCCCGTCTTCCTCATCAGTAAAGTAGGGATAACAGGGGCCCCTCCAAAGGTTGTTACCATTTTAAATGAGTCAATATTTGTACAGCGCTTAGAGCAGTGCTTGCATATTAAATGTCCTATAAAACTTTGCAATAAAAATGAGTGCAATTCTGTGAATCCGGGCCATTTTTTTTTCCCGTCCAGGAATGGCAAAGTAACTGCCCAAGGTCAAAGAATTAATTATGTTGTATATTTGATGGAGTCCAGGACCAAGGGAGATAAATAAAAGTGATAAGATGTAATAATTTGAGAGATATCGGAGTTTTTAGGAAAGCAGATATTTAGTAAGGGTCTTTGTCACTGTGGCTAGGGAAGCATGACACCCACGTGCCTTTGACTTTATTTTACAGGTAATACAAAATCAGATTCCAGGACTGCCAGTTGACATATTTAAAGGCACATCAGTTCCTCGCAGGAACTACTGACCTTCATAACCCCGATAAGCAAACCAGTCGGCACATTTCTATTCTCATTAGAATTTGTATTGTTATTTGGTCTCTCTTGAATTGTGAGAGCTGCGCTCCATAACTATTATTCCTTTTCTGTACTCTTTTCAACATAATGTTCTATTAAAAACATTTCAACTGAGTTCTTCTTTATCTGCATGACAGGAAAGCCACAACTCTCTCTTTCTATTTTCCTTAGCTGTGGATTTGTGTCTTAAGTAAACTGTTATTACTGAAAGATCCAAACAAAGCTTTTAGCCATGGCTGTCAAAAAAACTTTTAAATTGGTTTTGTAACTGTCACAGCTTCACTTTGGTGCTGTCATTATAATTAGGTTGTTTTTTGTCTGAATGTCTACGTGTCCCTGTTGGTACAGAGTCATTAAAATAATCACTTACAATGGATTTTGATACACTATAATCACCACTGCTTAGCCGACTTTCTCCAAAGTAATAACTCTCAAATATTAAATAAGAATTAAGGTGATCAGTATGTGCAGTAGCTAAAGCTGAACATTAGAGCCAGTAACTCTGGCTTTGAAGTGAGAGCTAGTGACATGGTCCACGCCAGCTCAGTTCAATCCAACTGATGTTGGCTGGCTGTTGGTTTCCTTAATTAAGCAGAAGGCTAGAAACATTACATTTAGACTCAGGTTTGGATCTATAGGGCAGTACAAATTTACACCCTTTGATTTTTTATTTTCTCATAAAAATTAATGTAAACGGAAATGTTAAAGTTGAGTCAGTTCCACAAAATATATAACTTGATATTTTTCAGAATTATTTAACATGGATATGGAGATATATATATATATGCATATATATATACACACACACATACACCTATAAACACACATATGCATGTGTGTGTATATATATTAATATATATACGTATATATTTCTATATATAACATAAAACTCTTTGGATCCTGCACATACATTCAACTTTTTAAGGTTCCCTTCAATTGCAATGTTATTTTGGTTTAATCAGACAAATCTTACCCATATTTTTAGTTTGGCTTTGATCCAAGAAAAACCAAATGTGTGTGCAGTTGGAATTACCAAAATACCAAGAAAAGACTGTAACGGAACCGTCCCCAAGGCAGCAGTATCTGTCAGGAATGCTCAGGAAGCTTACTAGTCAATGTGTGGTCCTTGGACCAGGAGTTTCCTGGGAGCATATTAGAAATGCAAACCGTAAGAGACTCTTCATCTCGGAAAACAAACTGAGGGTTGCTGGAGTGGAGGAGGGTGGGAGAGATGGGGTGGCTGGGTGATGGGCTCCGGGTGGGTATGTGTTGCAGTGAGCGCTGTGTATTGTGTAAGACTGATGAATCACAGACCCGTACCCCTGAAACCAATAATACATTGTATGTCAATAAAAAAAAAAAGGAAGAAAGAAATTCAGGTTCTCAGGCCCTATCCCAGACCTACTGAATCAGAATCTGCATTTTTAACAAGGTCACCGGTAATGTGCATATTGAAGTGTGAGAGATTCTGTTGTGGGGGACACTCCTTGAGTAGCAGTTTAAACTAGGTGACCTATAAATTTTTTCACAAATTCACAATTTCATGACTCTGAAAGTCTGTAGTCACTGAATAGAATAGAGCAGTACTTGCCGGGTATTATGGTAATATGTCAGGCTATGCCATCACAAAATGAATGCCTACCTCCCACCCACTCTCCAACTCCAAGATTAAAACCCAACTCAACCAGGTTTCCAAAGACCAAAATATGCATTGGCTTTTCAATCATTTGGATGAGTTTCATGAAGACCCCATCACAGACTGTTTCATAAAGTCAGGTGGTGTCTAGAATCTGGAAAAGGCAAGAAAACTGTTTCTTCCCTAGACCTCCAGAAGTAAAGCAGTCTTCCTGAGACCTTCATTTTAGCTAGCTGAAACTCATTTTGGAGCTCTGACCTACAGAACTATAAATAATATGTTATTGTAAGTCTGTCAGTAATGTGTTACAGCAGAATAGGAACCTGACACAAATACTGTTCGTGATTTTGACATACACCAGTTCAATCATCTCCTCTGAAACCTGACTGTACAGAGTGTCAGCGCTACGAAATTCTACCTCCCCAAAGGGCTCCACCCAAGGTGATATACCAGCAGGGGTCTCTGTAAACTTCATTACCCCAAATGTAAACCCATTATGGCAACCAAGGTTTACACCTTACCTTGTTTCAGAACGTGTAATGAGACAATGGGTCTGCAGCATGATACTGAGTCCCACTTCGAGCAGAAGAATGAGAAAGGTCGCTTTTCTTTATATTAGTTCTGAGTACGACCATGAAAGGAATGTTCCCAAGAGACTGTGAAGTCTTCACCAAATATGGTCGGGGATCCTCACTCAATTCAAATTGACACCAAGATGTCTTATCAAAACAGGACCACCATTTGAGTGCTTGCTTTGTGGCAAGTTTCCCCAAGCATGTTGCATGCTGATGTGAAAATCTCACTTAATCAACAACCCTGTGTGATAGCTCTTTTGTGATCTCCTTTCACAACTGAGGAAAGTGCAAGGCAAGGATAAGTAGACTTCTAAACTCACAGAGCTAGAAGGTAGTCTCAGATGTTTTGAGACCAAAGTAGGTGCTCTCTTGCCTTCTAACAGGCAGTCAAAACGCCTCTGATGCCGCTGTGTGTATTAAAGAAGAAAGAACAGCAGCTCCTTTGCTAAGTGTTTGTGATTAAATGGAGGGAACAAGTTTAAGAACCCTATATTTGAAAGCGGAAGATGACCTGTTCCTTACAGAAGGGGGCACCATCTCCAGGGTGGGGGGAAAAGTCTCAGTTTTGAAGACAGGCAGAGCTGAGTTCAAATCTTGAACTTAACCTCTCGTGATTAGTGTTTGCACAAGAGAAATGAATGTGAGAGCACCTACATCTCTAGGTGGTAACGTGAATATAAATGAGCCTATTTGGCATAGAGTCTAGCCCAGAGCCAGCATCTTGCACTCAGGACACTTACTATTATTATTACTGTATTTGAAAACACTCTAAGCATTTCAAGGTAGAGATAGAATCAGTTGCTTGTGGGGAATGTAAGAAGGTACAACACAAGAAATCAAACCAAAGAGATAACTAATCTTGAGAAGACCGTGAAAGTGCATAAACTTTTAGGAAAGTATTATGCTATCCCAATTTTAGCTTGAGTGCTTCATAGGAGCTTTGTCTATTAATTTGTCCAGTAATTTTGCCTATAAAACAGTGCCTTAAAGATTCTGAAGACTCTGCAAGCAAACATTCATCAAAACTATGGCCTTGGAGGCCACAGTGAGGATAAATTAGGATAATGAATAGTACAGCAGCTCAGAAATCAAATCTTTCTTTAAATTGCTGCTTGAAAGAATAAAATATCCTACCTTGGTAAACAAATTGCATGCATTGTACATTGTATCAGCCATGTACTAAAAACTATTTTAATTAGACCTCAAAAAAAACATATTTGGGGAACAATGCAATTACATGATGATATTCTCAGAAACCATCTTATGTACAG
Organism: Taxidea taxus jeffersonii; assembly: GCA_003697995.1. Classification (NCBI taxonomy): domain Eukaryota; kingdom Metazoa; phylum Chordata; class Mammalia; order Carnivora; family Mustelidae; genus Taxidea; species Taxidea taxus. The sequence goes on along the minus strand of RCUC01142238.1, from coordinate 17,183 downwards.
AGCCATGAGCATAAGAACAAGAACATAATGTAAAAGACCAAGTACATAAAACCTAAAATACATCTCTCATGGGCAAGTGGGGCATTTTTCTCTTCCCGTATTTAGAAGACATTTGGGTATGTTACTTCTATAATCGATATAAGAGAATTGTTTAAAAAAAAAAGCAAATACCTTTATAACAAGACTTAAAAACAGAACCAGCAGATGTCCTTAGAAACTCGGCCTTTCCCATGTGTCTGCCCCTGGAGAGCCAGAGGATAGACGGAAATCCACAAGTGACTTCCCTCAAAGGCACTGAAAGTCTGTGATATCTGTGAGTCGGTCAAGCCCTGACTGGGTTGCTCTCTTTCCTGGATGGCAAGCTGGGGAGACTTCCCAAACGTGGGAGTCAAATTGTAGAAAGAAGGAAGAGGAGGTTAGTAAGACACTGTCATCTCTTGGGCAGCGTGAGCCTGCCTATCTTTCACTCTACTTGTTATAGTAAGGTTAGAGGTTAAATCATAAATTGCCAGGCAAGTATGTATTACTGTTATGAGTATTTTTCAAGTGCCAATTCTACTGTGTAGGACAAACTCGATTTTAATGAAAAGTAAGTGCATGCTCAGTGGACAAGAAATGCCACTAAGAAGGACCAACTATAATACGAACAAATCAGTGACTCACACTTCTTCTTGCTCCTGTGACAGACCCTGAAGTGGAACGTACCTCCCTGTCTCCAGGGCCTCAGCAGCGCCCCCTACTCTGACTCCAGCAAGACGATAGCAGAAATGATGTGAACAGAGACTCAGAAAATAGTTGGGGGTTGAGACTTATTCTTGCAACTCCTGGGACCATCACATGGACACTCCAGGCAGGCTTGCCACATGGTGCCCATGGGCCCCATCATCTCCTGTACCCTGCTAATCAGCCATGCCCCAGAAGCAGAGATGCTAGCTAATGAGCTAGCTGGGGATGCTGGCTGAGTCTAGATACAAGATGGGCCCTGCTGAGATCAGCTGAGCCACACATTTGTGAGTAAAAATCAGTGCCTGTTTTACAAGCTGTTAAGTTTTAGGGGTGGCTTGTTTGACAACACATCCCCCAAGCCTGTTTCTCACCCCAGGCACAGAACTTAATGACATTACTTAGCCTGTTAACCTCGAAATGGGGCAGGAATGATGTGTCATTTTGAAAGGGACAATGAAGAAAGGGTGTGGCTTCTCCAAGCTATTTTTCTCTTCCCCTCATAGTGACTTTGGAAATTAGGTGCTTCAGATGGGATTATAAAAAATTTTACTATATATAAATATAAATAAATATATACATACACACACATGTACACACACCCATACGTGTGTGTGTATATATATATATATATATATATATATATATATATATATGCCATCTCTGATTGAAGGTGATTGGGGAACACAGCCCCACATGTGGTGTGCTGCAGCTGCAATTGTGTACATCTTTCCCCAACTTCACGCTCAATGTCATGTTGTTAACTTGAAATTGGCCATAGTGGGAACACCATGGAAATCAGCAAATGCTACCAGTCAGGACTCTCCCACTTCAAGATGGTTATTAAACATCTTAACCATCTGCGAGCACACCACTGGCCCACGGCCAGCTGCCTCAGCTCTCTGGCACCTCCTTGTTACTCTAGGCTGGATGACATAAGTATCACCCCATTCTGATACTCAGAGACCCATCATGACATAATGTCAAGGGCACTCACATAGACCCTCTCACTCTTGATCCTATTTTTTAGATGTGTTAATGGGAATTAATTAAAACAAATTAGGACATTTAAGTTCAAGTAATTTTTTTTAAGAGAGAGAGAGACAGATGGGGGGGGCAGGGGGAGAAGGAGAGAGAGAATCTTAAACAGGCTCCATTCCCAACACAGAGCCCAATGTGGGCCTTGATCTCACAACCCTGAGATCACGGACCTCAGTCAAAATCACGAGTAGGACGCTTAACTGACTGAACCATCCAGGTACCCCTCAAGTGCTACAGCCTTCTATGTGTGTATTCCAAGGAGCTGCACCATTCAGCCATGGCACAACAGGGTTAGGGTTAGGGTTGATGAGGCCACTGCATACATTCTAGCAATAAGACTCCAGTCAGTGACTGTCCCTTCCTCAGATCGTCTGATTCAGACTTACAGTCAATTGTAAGTGAAATGCCAGACTGCGGGTACTAACATTCTCTGCCTTCTCACTAGCTTTCCACAGCCCATAGTGTTTCCAGTTAATCCCGCCAGATTTTGACAAAAGGTGCTTTCTTCGTCTTAGTTATCAGTATTGTTGTGAGTTTATCTTTGTCTTCATGAGTACTTTAGTAAGAAGTTAGGAAGGTCCACAACAAGGCTGCTGGACAGGGGACCCATAGACTATGATGATTTTAAGGTCTATGGACACTTCAATGGTCATTCCCATAGCTAATTAAAATGTCTATGTAGAATCACTTCAAATATATTTGTATATGTTTATTTTTCTTTTTAGTGTTAAATGATAGACAAGTGAACATAAAACTTTTGTTTTAAATTCAAGAGGGAAATCACAAATTTGAAAATGAGATTAAATAGCAGTCATTTTCAACAAATTTTAGATCGGACACAATGAAGGACGTCGGTTGTTACATCTGATGAATGCAGAGTTAAACAAGAATTTTTGACTCCATTGTATCTTGAAGTGGGAGATTCATTTTGAGATACTTAAATTACTGAGGCAAGTGAGAAAAACAAATTTGAGGGATTGAAAAAATAGGCAAGAACTATATTGACTATGAAATGACACATTGTTTTCACTCTGTCCAAACCTGTCATCAGCCATAGGGCATGGAGGGAGTCACACGACTCCTTCAACCCCTTCAGTGGCACTGACTGTGCTGAACACTGAGACAAAGACAGAGCAGTCTAAAACCCTGGCTGAAGACTGGCTGCATATTTAACCCCAGAAATCAAGACTCAGAAGAAGAACAACATATCCTTCATTTTTTCCCAAGGTGATAATGTAACAAATATTTGATGGAAATTTGTCTCCAAAGACTGTATTATGAATGCCTGGCATAGGTTGGCAAATGTCTCCTGATTAATATAAATGTAAATATCGAAGAGTCATGGGACTTATTCAAACTGGAAAATGAAAACATACAACAATATAGGAAGTTAGTTTGGGATAATCTGAAACACAAATTATTTTAAGATGTTCTGAATATTTCTTTCTTCCGGTGAGGCCCTGAAATCAAAGATGCAAGACCATTTAATCAACAGAAGATAGATAAATAAATAAAAATAGTATTAATTTTGTCTTATTTTGTATCATGCCTGGTCTCTATTCTAAATATAATTATTAACTGAAGTGTATATATATTATATGTGTATATATAAATATGTAGAATGTATATTTAAATATATATATACACATATATATAAAATACAAAATGTTTAAATTTGAAAAGTTACACAATCAGCACTTCTCTTTAGTTAATTTAACCATAGCTGGTTTCGAGACTATAATAAGTCTCTTTACATTAATTATCTTCTTACACCTTTTGTTTGTGCTGTTTTGGTTCTAGCTATTTTATCTTTCTGTTTTTAATTCCCAATCCAGGTTCTTATAGAATACTTTTTGTTCCTTTTCTTCCCCCTAAAACTCTTCCTCCAAGCCAGTTGTTTTATGTTCTGTTGTAAGAGACTGAAGACCAGAGTGTGTGCGCACACACCGGGGTCTGGGACAGGTGTCACTGGCACCTGTGTAACGGGAGGGTGAGGATTCTCATCTGCTCTGCGAGGTGATGTAGTTCTGTACACGAAAGCGCATGTGTGCATACACTCACATATAATCCCCCAAATATTTGCCAAACGCTTATCATGTGAAAGCTATAATGGAAGGAACTGGAAGAAGAGAAGAAAGTCAACAAACTGAGTTGGGCGTCTGAGATCACTCACCGTACTAAGGAAGTTTTGGTTGGCCTGATTTGGAAGATGGGGCATTAGACAGGGGTAGGGGTGAGGGGATGATTCAAAGAAACGGAAAAGACTGAATTAATTACATAATTGCTGACCAGTCAGATTTGGGGAGGACAATGGGGCAGGAAAAGCCCGGTTCCTATGTGGGAATGGGTCAGGGAGAGGTGTGTTTGGTTTTTCAAGATGAGAAGGGCAATGGGCTCATGAGAACAAGTGGGCGTATGTCTGTTGGACTCTTTGGGACACTCCTGAGATGCAGAAACAGGGCTGGAGCAAGGCAGGAAGGTCGGACTACAGGTGTGCACGAGCACAGGCTTCCTGGACAGACACACAGTGCTCTGAGGCTGGGACAGTGGGAAGAGTGTGCTCACAGTAATGGCGGTCATTTCCACAACCTTGTGACCACTATATCCTTCACAGTGAGCTAGACATTTTGTGTGCATTGTTTCTAATCCTTACGAATCCCTGAGAGATGTCCTTATCCCCATTTTTCAAGTCAGCAAACTGAGGCTCTGGGACATTTAGCATATCGTCCCTGGTTCTCCCGGGCCCGTCTCAGCTGGGCCACACCATCTCGTAACTTCAGTCTGTAAGCACAGCAGAGGATGGAAGTGAAACTCTCCTGGGTTCAATCAATTCTTGAGATTGTCTGCGGGTTCCTGGGAAGGTTCATTAATAAGACAGATGTCTGAGAATTGCCTCGGATGTCACTTCATCACTTGAAATACACACATCACACAGTCCACCTCCCCCAATCTTTGCTTTCAGTGGAAATGTTCTCAGAAAGCATTAAAAACACTAGAGTAATAATTTTGCCACCATTTGACCTACTTATGGTAAGAGCCTATTATCTCTGTTCTTTACAGATGGAGGCGCACGATGCCACAGAGAGACACGGGGCTCGAGCATGCCGGGTCTCGTGCACACTTTCATTTTCTTGTCAGTGACTTTCTTTGCGGTAATAGATCACTGCATGTGTTTGGGAAGATGGCTCAACGGTGCAGCCACATCTGTCAGATTGTCAAGGGGTAAAAACTCCTACCTGAGAGGCAGGAGAGAAATGGCTTCTCACAGCAGCTGCTGGGGACCAAGGTTCCCACTTAACAGAACTTTTTATCATGCATTAGAGCGACCTCTTCATGCAGCTGTTGCTTAGGCTAAAATGGAGTTTAAACAGCTAAGTAAGTGGCTGATGCGAAAAGAGTCAACTATAACTTTTCCCTTTTCTGAGATGCACAATGAAGGACACACCAAAGACACTTTCTACGTGGTTCCGGTAACACTGCCTAACAGAGCTGCGGTACTGCCTGAAGAGGGGTGAGGAGTAAAGCGTGCATCCCAATACCAGCACTGATATTTCAGGTGTAGCTCTCTACTACCTCAGTGTCCTCTCAGTTAGACAGAAGGGATAGGCCCCTTAGAATTGCACAGAATTTCTGAAAACCGTTTGGAAAAAATCAACAGAATCTACAGAATGAATGAGCGATCTACAAAAAACATAAGTGGCCTACGAATCTATACAGAAAATGCGTGATTTTCACAGACTGTAATCGGGCAGATCTAAATTGAATGTTGTCTCTTCACACCATCAGAGGTAAAAGTCTGCTAACATCAGTCGTGGGCAAGGATGTGGAATGCTGAGAATTCTTACAAGTTGCCGCTAGGAGTAAAAAGGGCACGAGATTCTGGGGAGCCTTGGGGCAATGTCTCAGAGAGCCTAAGGCTGTTTCTCTCCTCCAGCAAGTGCTCTCTTAACTACATACCCTGGAATACTTCTCACTCACCCATGTGCGCAAAAAGGCAGGGACAGGCAGTGGCCTAGAACGTGGGCAATAGAAACAATAGGAGAGGGAAGCCTGGGTGGCTCAATTGGTTAAGCGTCGGCCTTCAGCTCAGGTCAGGATCCCAGGGTCCTGGGATCAAGCCCCATGTCAGGCACCCTGCTCAGTGGGGAACCTGCTTCCCCCTCTGCCTCTGCTGCTCCCTCTTCTACTCCCCCTCTCTATTCCCTGCTCGTCCTGCTCCTCCCCCCCGTTCCTCCTCCCTGCTTGTGCCCTCTCTCTAGGTCTCTCTAAAATAGATAAATAAACAATACTTTTAAAAAAAGAGCAAAACAATAAAAACCAGCCTTGGTGTCCATCATTAGGCAGGTAAATGAATGCATGACAAACAAACTGGGGTCTGTTGGAGGAGGACAATACACTGGGTGGAAATGAAGTGGTTAAAAATATGAGATAGCCTGCATGGGACAGAGTCCCCAGTTAGTCACCAGCTATGTGAACTTCACCAAGTTACTTCAGCTCTCTGTGCCTCATTTGTTCCACAGAGGTCATGAGAGCACCCGTGTTCAGTGGCCATGTTGTGAGTGTGACATCAGGGAGCACCTCGAACCCACCACCGACACACAGGGAGTGGTCCGTCAGTGTGAGCTGTGATTATTTCCAACAGTGGCTACAGAGGTGTTCTTCCCATCTGCGTCTCCACATTGTTTCACAATCTTTTTAACCCAAGAAAGAGACTGAATATTATATTGGGAAGTGGCTCTAGTTGACAAGTTATTCACTTATAAATACAAGGAAACTAGGTGGTGTTTCTTCAAAGAAACTGTCCCCACACAGGGGTGCTTTGAAATTCAGGTCAGACCATAATGGTCTACTTGGCCCTTAAAAGAGTTCTCAAGCCCTGCAAGACTTTGAAGTTTAATAGGGAATCGGCCCCTGAGTAGTAACTCCCAAGGTCAAGTCCCACTACTCATATGGACAAAAAGTTACATCCCTTCTCCACCTGCTCCATGAAGCTCCCCGGGGTGTTGAACTGTGGCTCCTGCAGACATAGACCAGACACGGTCTTCAGAAGGGATTAAGAAGGGAAAATTACTTTGGGTTCCTACTGTAACTGAAGGGAATACTTCACTCAGGTGGACTTGCTTCTTCCATTCCATTCCCATGACGAGCTGCCTCTAGCTCAGCTCCCATTTGGGTGGCCTGCTATGAAACTATAGTCTCCCAGCCTCACACCTGCCTTTGGATGTTTCCTTGGTGAGTCTCTTTAGAGCTCTTGAATGAGAGGTCACCAAACTCAGTGGCAAGCAGCCACATTTGGGCACTGTGAAGGAAACAGAAAAAGCCAGCCTTCAAGGAGAAAAACAGAGGCAGATGCATGGACAGAAACAAAGATGAAAAATTATGTGTCTTCCCACAGAGAGCGAGAGAAAAACAAAGAAATCCTAGCCTTCTGGCAGGTCTGACTACATGCAAATGCTCCCTGTGAGCATAAGATCTGTTCCTTGCAACCAAACAATTCTTGAGTGGGACTTAAATCCTTAATCCTCACAGCTGAGGAAGGAGACACTCTCCCTATTTCACAGCAATATGGCCAAGGCCTCACTAATTAATAGCAGGGCTGAAAAAGGTCTGTCTTCAGAGCCTACCCTCTAAGACGCTACAGTATGGTGATTTATTCTCCCTCTGGAACAATGCTGTGCTGGGTGTTACCTCACGGAGTGCAGTAACTATGTCTTCAGAGGTGAGAGGAGAGAGAGTTAGGGATCATGTGCTGGAGGCAGCTGTGGCATAAAAAGAAAAGGAAGCCAGGTCTAGGGGTTGGCTCATCCCTATACCCAGACTTTTCCTTGTCACTTGCAGCCATCTTGTTCCCATAATAAGGACAAGTGGCAGGAAGGGGTGGGACCCCAGATGATGAACATATCAGCAATGCTCAGGGAAGTAGAGAAAGAGGCAGGAAGACATTCTAGGCAGGACAGAGGTGGAGAGAAGGGGTGTTTCAGGGCTCGAGGAGGGTCGCTTATTTGTCCTTAAGTTAGGAATGAATTTATAAGGAATGGCATAGGTCTCCTGTGGCTAAGCTCCTTAGTAGATGTGGTATGGATTTCATTAGTAACTGGCTAAACATGAAAAATGTCCTAGCAAAATTAAGTTAATGAAGTTAACACGAAGTTAATCAACTAAAAATTTCAACAAGTATTACCACAGAGCTCACCACTCATAGCCTAGCAGGTCTTGCTCTGAATTGTGGTTTTGCAACTAAATTTAAGAGCATATGCACTTTCATTTATTAAGAAAACAGAAAAGACCATGCTAGGGGTGCCAAATTGAATCCTTTCCCTGCATGCCTGTGTATGACTCCCCATATGGTTATAATTACATAGCTATGATTACACTTAAAATCCGTGTCTCAGAACACAGAGTAGAATTTGTAGAGTTTCTAGATGCAGACCAAAGGTGCCTATTTTTTGCTTCTACCACTGGCTCTATAGAGCACATTATTCTGTAGAAGAATAAGAAGATCTCTGAGTTTCCTAACTCATTTGAAAGCTCCAAAATCAATATATGCAAAGAGGAAGCAGAGATACCGCCATGATTGCAACACTGGGAATGAGGGAAAATATATGTGTGTGTATGTAGCAATGTCAGGAAACAATAAAAAAAAAACCAATCTCATTGCTCAGATCCTATCACTGCCCAAGGGAATATATAAAATCTCAATAATTTTACTGCTGCAAGGTAAAAAAAAATACACAAATACATATATACATGCATATATATTTTTACATTGCAGGGATACATACACAATATATATATTTTAGATACATGCACACATACAGAGAGAGAAACAATTATACATCAAACACTCAGAATCACAGAAGCATCAGTCCCACCATATATTTAGTTTAACTGTAATAGGGAAGATTAAGCCACATCAATCTGTCTTATTTTATTAAAATACTTAATTACTTGTATTTGGCAGGAAAGACATGCAGATGTTCACACCAATAAAAGAGACTAGGATACAGAAAACAGAATAGAAAGTAAAAATAAAAGAAAGAATACCAATGAACAGAGTAAACAAATCCAAAGCAATGTTACCTAAAACAAGGGCAGAGATGATTTTTAAATGTCCTTCACTTAGAAAGGCATTCAAGCCAGTCTCCATTTACGTTGAGTTGGTGGGTTTAAAATTTTGAAATTTTGAAAACATAAAATGTATAGAAAGACTATTTCTGAATAATTGAAACCTATGCACGACTTACTACTATATCATCTTTGTGAAGAAGTTATATTATGGTAACTTAGTTCATGGGTTACCAATTTTATCCAAGTGGTAGGATATATGGGTTTTTGGGTAAAATATTCTTTTTAAACTTGGGGTCAAATTTTATTTTATTTTTTAAGATTTTATTTATTTATTTGACAGACAGAGATCACAAGTAGGCAGAGAGGCAGGCAGAGAGAGAGGAGGGGGAGAAGCAGGCTCCCTGCTGAGCAGAGAGCCCAATGTGGGGTTCGATCCCAGGACCCTGGGATCATGACCTAAGCCAAAGGCAGAGGCTTTAACCCACTGAGCCACCCACGCACCCTGATGGGGTCAAATTTTAAAACAAAGTTCCACTCTCAGGACAAAATCAACAGATCCTTTAATACTCAGATGGGGACTCTAGATGACCACATTACCAACCCGTGATGGCAAAATTACTAAGTCAATTTAATTACAGCTGTTCATATGTTCATTCCAATAATTTTGACTTTTTGGGTTGAGATAGGAATTGGTTTTCATTCTTTTCAACTATGTTACTACTAAGTCCACATTTCTAAATTCTGACCTATTTATTTCACATGCTGAAGAAGTTAAAAAGAATTCAGAAAGCCGTGGGAAATAACAGAAGTCATGGTTAGGTCCCGTCGAGCCTCTGCCACCATGTTGGAGAAGAGACAGTCTGACAAAAGCATCCAACATCACCCAACTTTGATGGGTACTTTCTACAAACAAATCTCAAGGTACTGCTTGTTTTAGACTTAGAGATAAATGCTTGTACAGAAATAGTGTCAGTGCCATCATCAACTCAATTTCTGGTTCCCTACAACAAGGGCAAGAGAACAAACAGATCTTCTACTAAATGAGAAGATAAATGAGTTCTTGCACAAGCCAAGAAGGGTCTATGTCCTTCTTTCACTTGCTTGTTCTCCTGTTTGGTAAACACTAGTCAAGTCTCTTCCCTGTGTCAGGAATAGTTCTGGCAGTGACCACAAATGCTGTGGTCCCTACTGTCATCGAGTTTCCTCTGGTTGGAGAAACGGGCTTTAAATAACGAATTACACCCTTTTAATTTATTTGATGAAAATTATGATGAACACAAAAGCAAAGCATGGGATGGTGTGGAGCTGATCTGTTCTTTGAGGGTGAGGTAGACTACCTTGAGGAAGTCAGACTCTTGAGCTGAATTCTGAGTGGGACAGGAGAGTGTTCTAGAAAGAAGAAACACAGGAAAACTACAGTGCCTCCTGGAAGAAGAACTGCTGTTTTATAAGAGACATACTGAGTAAATGCAGGAGTAGTGGGTCTTAGAAGAACTGGCTTTTACTGTTAACCTCCAGGCCACCTCTGGAAGGCGGCGAGGGAGGATAAGTTGGAAGGAATTTAAGCAAATACTTATTTTTTAACGTCATTTCTATAGTTTACTATACATTTTAGGACAATGTCATGTCACATTTTGCCCATTTAAAAATAAAAAGAAGTGATATATTCTACTATTTGTCCTTGAGGGTGAGAGGTCATTATAGTTCTAGACAGGAGTGAGTGAATGATTCAGATGAAAGTTTCCTTGTTACCTAGCTTTAGATGGCATTAGTCATTAGTAAAAGCCAATGAGTATTTCATGGCCATTTTACTTTAAATATTTTCTCTTTACTTCTTTTCTTTCGCTTTTAATTAATTAACGAGTGATTAATCAATTTTTCACTCAGATATGGAAATAAACTCTCTATTCACAGCTCACACCCACTACAAACAGATCAATCCCTTGGCCATCCCACTTTGCATCTGGACTCATTCACATTGACTCTTCTGGAAAGCTTGATTTAGGACCAAACATGTAAAGGTGAGTTGAACAGAACTTCCTTTGTACTGAAATGCCAGCCTTTCTTCACCTTCATTTCAAACCATATGTATCATCATTCATAAAAGTTATCAAGCATGCCACCAAATTCACCAATATGTCTAATATGCAGATCTCTTGGATGCCACATTGATATAATTCTAGCCTAACATCTACCCACCTCTCCACCGACCTTCATTTTCCTGTATCCCTGTATAGTTCTGTGCCCTCATTACACTCTCCTGGCCATTTATCGCTTGCCATCTCAAATCTCTGATCAAGAGGCTAACTTGCTGTCTAATTCCAAATGGCAACCTTGAGCCATCTATTCACAAGTATTTAATACATTTATTAAAGATATATTTTATTTATTCATTTGAGAGAGAGTGAGAGCATAAATGGGGGGGAGGGTCAAAGGGAGAGAGAGAAAGAGACTCCCCACTGGGGGGGGAGCTCCACGTGGGGCTCGATCCCAGGACCCCAGGATCATGACCTGAGCTGAAGGCGGACCCTTAACCGACTGAGCCACCTAGGCACCCTTTAATACCTTTTAAACAATGTCTTCAGGGCCCCCGTCATTCTCTGATTTGGTATTCATAGCCGGCCTGATTATTTCTATTACAAACTTATGTTTCTTTGGCATATTTTTTCCACTGGATAAAGCATGGGACTAGGAAACAGAAGACCCAGGTGTAGGTCCTGGCTTCTCCATCTGGCTGAGGTGCAACTTTAGGAGGTCACCCAGGCCTTGTGGATCTCCACCTACAAAGGTGGGGGGAGCATGCTGGTCTTTCTCCATCACTGGGCTGTACCAAGTGAGGGCCTTCCCTGACTCCAAAGGAGGACTCCAACATGTATATTCCCACAGCATCCCGCATTGCTTCTTTAAAATCCTCATTACTCTTGTAATTGCTAGTTTGATGCTGGTTTTTTTCTCCACCTACCCTGAAGTACCCTTCAGTAAGCCCCCCGAGGGGGAGGGGCTGTGCTTTTCTTGTTCAGGACTCTCTTAGCGTAGGTCGACAAACATCAGCTGATGGATTACTGAGTAAGTGAAAGTGCACTTATGCAAGAAGCTACAATTGCTGTCATTGTTATTACTGTCAGTAGCAATGACAATGCTAGAGGGAGTCGTAGAAGTTGACTATTAGCACTGTCACCATTCAGTATGCAACAGGAAGAGGGCCACACGATAATATTAGATATCATCAACATTCATTGTAAACACTTCCTCTTCCCTCTCCTTTCTTGAAACTGATGGAAACTCACCACTTCATGATTAAAAGGCTGTATAATGTAGCCCCTAGTAATGGTTCAGAGTACAAGATTTTGCTTCTCATGCATTAGTCCTTGCAATGCACAATGAGCCCCCACCTAGAGAATGACCCCAGAGAAAGAATAAAGGCGTGTTCCTACCCTGAAGCATGTGACAAAGCCTTTATGAATTTGGGGAAGGGACATGAAGAACTATAAAATCAGCCCCTTGTGAGAAGTGGATTTGTAGCTGAAAACCAGAGTGAAGAAAAAATCTCCAGGAGGAAGAGTCAGTTCTCAGTCCCTACAAGGGCGTGGCTTGACCTTTCAACCTTAAAGAGTAGGGAAATGGACAGAGTGAAAATGCTGTGGGGGTGGTAGGGATGCCGCTTTTGGAAAGGTGACATGGTTTTGAATAAGTATTATTGATATTTAGGGGCAGGGTGGGAGAACAAAGCAAGAGAAGGCGCCAGCCAATCCACCAAAGCAAAGAAGGAGTTTACTGGGCTTTAAGTAGAGCCCAGGGCAGCCCAAAGAGTCCACAGGCCTGAAACCCGATGGGACATCCCCTGATCACTTCCTGGGGACCTTGGGACCCACGTGCGATGCGAGAGCCTTGTGTTGGCCCCAGGTGCACCTGTTAAGGAAGCAACTCTGTTCCGTCCCACTGCTCAGATCGCTTGCAGATGTTGAACAGACTACCTCTTAAAGATACTCCTTCCCAGGTACTTGGTAAGGTAATCAAGTGAATAGTGATTGTGACTGCCCTCCCTTAAGTCAAGCCTTTGTAGAAGAATACTTTCATAACATCCAATATGACAACAAAATTCTCTGATTTGTTACTGTTGGCACACTATTAGTACTCGTGTGCCTTCATTCACTTGAAATTGACCAAATCCATGCTGCATATCGAAAAAATATATATATAAAAGGTAAGTCCTGGGAATGCAGAATGGAGTCATCCACTGTCCCTCACTCCAGGACCATAAACTTGGGCAGACCTACAGTCTGGAGAGCAGTGGACTCGGACTCCTTGTACAAAATAGAAGTCACAGACCTTTTTGCTGGGTGAGTATTAAAAACGGTATGTACGGCACCTGGAGGCAGGCTGGGGCGCGTCCCTGGGGCTTGTTGACATCCACAGCTACCAGCTGCCAGCCACCGGCAGCGTCTTCATGAAACATCTTCAAGACAAAGAGGGAGATGAGTCAGAGGCACTTAATACGGAACATCAAGAACTCCTGCTTTGTCTCCAGCTTCTACAGTTATCAAAGATTTGTCTTTTTATGGATTTATATTAAGAACATGAGTCATTCCAATTATGTTCATTGGAACACCGAAAACTTAAATGAATAATAATCATAACAAGAACAATGGCCATCGCTAGCCTGCATTTATTAAGTATTTCCCATGTGTCAGGTCCACATGCTTCACATGTGCTTTGCATATAATAGCCCAAATAGTCTTCTCAACGAGACTTGAAAGGAGGTGTTTTATCCCCATGATATTGGTGATTGATTATTACATATTAGACCTAGGGGGGAAAATACAAATTAGAATTCCAAAGCATTATGTCTGGTGTGTTTTTGACTGGGAGTGGTGAATTTTTATCCTTATTTAGTGGACATGCCTCCCTGAGCCAACAGAAAAATATTCTCGGGAGAAATAACAGAAGTGTACATGTGGTACAGGAAAGGAGACTGGTTATTTTAATGGTGAAAGACTGACATATCACTTAGTAGACTGTGAAATTATTTTAAGGGGGTCAAATTAATCTGCTCAGCAAAAATTTTACGTACATATTTATGAAGGCAAAAGTAGTTTCTTTTGTCTTAAAATACATAAGTGACGAAGTTCAGAATGATAAGGATACCAAAATCTGATAGTCACTGAATTGGATAGCTGGATTGTTGGATGCCCATCTTACTGCATACTCTACTCCCTCCAAAATTAGTCATCCATCAATGTCCGTCCCAGCTGGACGACAGTTTCCACTTATAAATATTTTCCTGCTAGTATGTTTTCTTTCCAATTCCTTTTGTGCGTGGAGGGGCAGGGGTGTGGTTGGTAGTGAGATAAGGTGGAATTAAGGATATTTATTTTTCCAAGGCATTAACTATAGACTGGGTTTACTCCTGTCCAAGACCACAGTTTCACACACATAAGTAAATATTTTCTTTGCCAAACTTATTCATGCCCTCACATAAGTCTGTGTTCAAAAGGATAATTATTGATGGAAATATGAAATAATGCAAAGATCCCATGCCTAAGATTCCTGGGAGTAGAGGGAGTAGATCATTTGCAGAAAGAAAACTTGCCCTCTATGAAATAAGTGAGATGGTGAGGGAAAAGTGCCAAAATTCATAGACCTTAATATGCTTTTTTAAATTAGAAAACATTTTTTAATGGTTAAACTGAGAATTGCTAACAATGCCAACCTACAAAGATCCATTCAGAAAAATGGTGTACCAGATGTTCATGTGTCCTAGAATCAATACTTTTCAAAGACTGCACTGGGGGCTCTTTGCCAAGTATGCCACTTATTTAATACCTTTCAACATATACAGAGAGCACCTACTATAGGACATTCTACAAAATACTGTTACACATATGCCCAATTTAATTATTCCATGAAGTATTATCCTGATTTATTTTTACATTATGCTGTGCTTACCGCAAGTGCAGCCACCATCTGTCCATATATACCATATAAATATTTTTAAATGACAAAATGGAGGTGCATATTTGCCCAAAGATTCTTTGATCCAAGATACCAATTACAAATTGTTGTTCTCAGGTGCTAGGTACAGGATTCTGATTCCCTTTAGATTGAATTTTGAAAGATGCTCTTAGTGGTAGGATCCAGCACCTCTCCATGAATAGGCTCAGTCTGAGAATTCATACATTGGTTGAAATGCAAACCTTTTAAAGTTCCTGTCAAAATTCTGGGTGTCTCCTTTTAAGGAGCAAAGACAAACCAATCATGTCAGTCACTAGCTAATAATCTTCTGTACATGCATCTTCTACTCTCTTATCATGGCACAAAGGATCCCTGGGGCATATATTTGCTTTGATCAACAGCAGACTAATTTTCTCTGTTAAATTATTTTTTTCCAGTTAACCCAAAAGCAAATGAATCAATTTAATTGTTAGGAAAAGTGTTCTCTCAAGGTCACTTCTTTGTATAAAATGAAGTGAAAGCAATGCAGACATGTTTGATGTCCAATTTTTCCTTAGTCCCCTGAATTATAAGCCAACATTTAGATTGGTTAGTGTAACCGTAATATGAGGTAGACAATGGGATGTTCAAAGCCAGGAATCCTTGGAGCTCAGGTCCTGAGCAGCCAATTGTCCCCTCTATATCCCTCAATCTGACCCTAGTGGACCATAATCAGTGTATACAGTTCCATACATATCGATTGCCAGAGCTTGCCTTGAGTCTCTTATCAGCATACACAACAAAAACGTAGACCTGGTGGCCCTAAAGTTGAACATTTCTTTTAGTCCTTCTCCAGGCAAGGTGAAATTAGCTCATCCCCACCATGGATGCGTGGAGATGGGAAGACCACATGATTGGTGACAGACATCTGAAGGGAAGCATCTGAGGAGTGAGAATAAAGGTCTGGGCTAAAGAGATGCCAAGTCCAGGACGTTTTCTACTAGCATGTCTGTGCCTCCCAACATCCAGCTCGGGCCGATATCCCTGCGCATGTGTGGCACGGGCAGTCCTACTGTGGACTGATGCAGGTGCCCCTGAATCACAGGAGAATCAGTCTCTTGGCCTCAAACCCAACAGCTAACTGAGCATGTGCAACAGTGACCCATGGCTAATAACTATGCAGGTACGAAAGCCACTGTCCCCATCAGAGCTCAGGCAAACTAATGATTACTGCTCTGAAATTTTCCCTTCATTTTCTCTTTGTTTTCCTGTTACATGTTGTATTATGGTTCCCACAGGTCCTTTGGCATTAATTATTTTCTGTAATGTGTTTTGATGCCGTGGGTCAAAGGCAGGTTGCTTTGTTAATAATAATAATAATAATAATAATAATAATAATAGTAAAAACCGCCCAGTTCTCGGCACTGGTTCTCTTCTGCCTCTGAACAGTCCCTATGAGAACCAATTCCTCTTAAACTGCCCGAGACATCAGAAAGCCCGTCCCCTATCCTGTTAATAAGCGTAATTTTCTCTCCAAACACACAGGCCTCTCGGGAAAGTCAATGCACCCAAAGACACCAACAAGTCCACGAAGCCTGGGGACCCCTTGGCCCTTCTGTGAGGCTGACTTAACCCAGAGCAACTGCAAGACTGGCGAGAAGAGCCGCCGTTTCTGAAAAGCTCTGCAATACAATCACCGTCTTTGTTTTATTTGCTCAGTGCCTACCTGTTTTATTGCAATTAGAAACTAACGCCTTGGTGCTTTAAACTATTCAGGGAGAGCTCTTGTGCGCAGCGGCCTGTCGGGTGTTACAGGTGTAGCAGAATCTCAGGAAATGATGCCCCTCCTTTCCTCACACACAGAAGCCTAGTGGCTGGCGAGGCGCTGGGCGGGGCCTGTTGCCAGGCAGCGGCGGGAGCTCCGGTTGCCTAGCAACCGGGTCCTCAGCCACAGCATTGATTCTCCGTGTGATTACCTCTGCTGAATACCTAGACGCATTACCTCTGAATTACCTACTTATTCCTCCTGATGAAGTGTAATTTTGCATCAAAACCATTTTGCACGTTTGCTGAATGCCCCCTTCACATTTCACTTTGTATTAGAACTGCCGGCTTATTTGGTGGAGCTTCCAAACACTACTTTTCCAGCTGTGGCTTTATAAGTAAGAGTTACTTAATAAGCATGATGTGGTTTTAAAGGTATTTTAGGTCATCTCTCGGGAACATGGAATGTAAATTCTGTGCCGAGTTCATAGATCTACGCTCCGTTCAGTTCTCAATGTCTATAGCAGAAAACACACCATCCAGAGGTTGTCACCTGGCTTAAAGGACATGCCAGAATGGACCTGGAACTTTATTATTTCTCACAGTTCACTAGAGGAGATGACAGAAGAAATAAAAACTAGATGTGTTTTTTTTTT
>ML104715.1:57965-87551 GCA_003697995.1 Taxidea taxus jeffersonii | reverse complement strand
TTTTTTTTTTTTTTTAATACTACATATCCTCCCATCCAAGTACTAACCAGGCCTGACCCTGCTTAGCTTCCGAGATCAGATGAGATAGGATGCGTTCAGGGTGGTATGGCCGTAGACCAAATACTACATATCCTCTAACAAATCCTCATATCCTCTCTAACAAATAAATAAATTATAATTATTTATAACAAATAAATAAATTTTATTTTATTTATTTGTTAGAGAGAGAGAGATAGAGAGCACCTTCCAACTGACCCATGCTTAGCAGCTGTTTTTGACAATTTTCTGAACAAAATTTGGTCTAAGACTTTTTAATTTGCATGTTAGAACCTTCAACACACTGCAGCGATGTGCTGGGATACAAGAAGTCAATGGAACATGCCAGATCCTTCTGCAGTGTCACTTTCATTGAAAGGTTTGAAGAAAAACTGTTTTGATGTTAGAGACTCCCAAGAAATTTTAGTACAAGTACATCTACATTTTTTCCCTTCCTGGTCTCTGCGGCGTGGACCTGAAGACTTACTTTTGTGAATATCTAAATGAAGACAATGAACTTTAAAATTGGATGTGCACAGCCTTTGTCTTGCAGTCTCACTTTCTTTCCACTCCTCTAAATTGAGAGCAATAAGAGGTGAATGTCAGAATGACCAAAATTGTTTCATGTCCAGGATAACTCTATTTGCAGGGCCTGAGAGAGGAACTAACCAAAGAGACTCAGACAGTAGATGATCCGAAGAACTGTACTTGGAAGAAGACAGAGAACTGGCCTTAAATCCTTTGCTGCTTTTTAGCCTTGGACCACTCTCTTGGTTCAGCTGTGGAAGGTACTGATCAAAAGTTTTTGAGCTCATGGGGAAAGTTTCAAGGGTAGAAGAAAAGGGCAAAAAGGGGCGCCTGGGTGGCTCAGTGGGTTAAGCCTCTGCCTTCGGCTCAGGTCATGATCTCAGGTCCTGGGATTGAGCCCCGCATCGGGCTCTCTGCTCAGCAGGGAGCCTGCTTCCCTTCCTCTCTCTCTGCCTGTCTCTCTGCCTACTTGTGATCTCTGTCTGTCAAATAAATAAATAAAATCTTAAAAAAAAAAAGAAAAGGGCAAAAATCTTGGATTGGGTGAAGTAATTCTCTGTTGTCTGAACAATAATGGCTAGCTTATTAAGCTGACTTAACATCATTAAAAAAATCTCTGATGATATTTAACTTCATGAAGCAAGACTGCTTCAATGAAAGTGAGGTTCATATATCAAATAAGCAATATTGATTATAGGTAATATATATATAAAATTTTTCTATTTATATATATTTACATATATAAATTTTCTGTTGTTAACTTTTAAAAAAAGTATTACTTTAATAGTAAAAAAAAAGGCTTAAATATTATGAAGGAGAATGTAAAATTAACCTATATGATTATGATGAAACAGGACATAAAAAATTTTTTGTAACATAGTGAGCCACTTTGGAGTATGTCTGTAAATCTCCCTAAAATGTCTGTGTTTTTTTGTTTGTTTGTTTTTTTAAATTTTATTTATTTATTTGTTAGAGAGAGAGAGAGAGCACAGGCAGACAGAGTGGTAGGCAGAGGCAGAGGGAGAAGCAGGCTCCCTGCGGAGCAAGGAGCCTGATGTGGGACTCGATCCTAGGACGCTGGGATCATGACCTGAGCCGAAGGCAGCTGCTTAACCAACTGAGCCACCCAGGCATCCCTTGTTTGTTTGTTTTTGATAACTTGTGCTTACCTGAGTGTTCTTTTATGTAGGCAGACCTCACAGAGAGATGACAGCTAAGAATAAATGAGGTAATGCTTAGTATTTAGTACTGTGCCTGGTTAAGTTTAGTCACTGTTGCTGTTACTACTATTAATTTTATCATCATCATCATTTTTGCTATCACTATCATTCTCAAAGTAGAAAAAAGTAATTCCAACGCAGATTTTAGCATGTTAGATTTGGTCATTCCTCAGTCTCCTTTGAGGAAAGTTTCCATTCTCTTTGAGATTTGCCATTCACTTCTTAGAATACCTCACAACTATCTAAGATGAAGAAAATGGGAATAAATAGGATTTTACTACATCACAATAGATGGTATAGCTTCATGCTAAACTTGGAGAGATTCAAATGTGTATTCTCTTAATCCCTCAGAACAGAAAGAGAAATTTCCCTGGTAAATATATCCAGGAAAATGAAGTCAAGTTAACAGGTATGACTGTTTTCTGAAAGTATGCATACCTTAATGCTGAAATATTTACATATGTATATTATGGATATTGTTGAAGAAAGTGAAGTTGTTTTTGAAGTTCCTCCTTAAATATGAAATTGAATTCCATAGGTATCTCTAGTCTTTGAAAAAAATCCATGGCATTTTAAAACAAATTGTTTTGAAGGCGTCTTATTTATTTAATCAGTACCTTCTACATTTAAATGAAGAATTTAAATTAGTTTTAGATAATGGGAATGCTTTTTACTGAAAACTCTACTTTTTACCTTTGTGATAGGTATAAAGCAGCACTAATGCTCCTCATCAGTACAGGATTGCTCCAAACTGCTTGGTCTCCCAAGCACTTGTGAAAAATCACCATTTTGTTTTCCTAAATGGCCAGTGGAAAATGAGGAAGACATAGGACTATAACCCAATGAATGAACTTGTGAAGGCAACTGATACGCATGCCACAAGCTAAAGAAATCATATGACCATTTGGATTATTTCTAGAACTGTCTGAATTCAGTAAGACATAGCTAATTTTCTTCTGCCTTTTGCATTAGTTTTACCAAGAATAGAAAGGGAATTGGGCCTTTGAGCTTACTTAGTACTAAATGACAGACAAATCCTAGCCCTGGGAGCAATTCCATTTTCATTTCCCAAGTCTGATCCTACAAGTGATATGGCCTCCTTCCCACCTTATTGCATGAAAGCACCTTTGGGAGTTACCTTATCCAAGTTCACAATAGAACACCTCATAAGTCATGAACAACAACTATTAAAAAGCCAAAGATTCTTAGAATTCCTCTATAAAATTATCCATCTCAGAATTTTTATTTTTGACATTCAAAATACATTTTCAGGCCAATTCTAAATCCTTATGATTTGATTCCTTCAACTTCCCAGGAGAACACATTCTTAGTTTCTCCAAATTGTCTAGTGGGACATCACAGACATGATGTTTCCTTCTCATGGCTCAGACTTCCCACTGGCAAGTGAGATGAATAATGATACAAGTTACTGTCCATAAAGATTTGCTTTGAGAAAACGTACAGGTTTAAAATAAATATGGAGGAGTATTAAAGCATTTAGTTATATATGCTTCATAATTAGTCCTATGAAGGAAAATCATTCCATAAGTATTAGGTGAGAAGAACAGGAAACTTACATATAAGTGCTAGAAACTGCAATCCTGATAATCTTCTCTTCAAAAAATTCCAGTCAGTTTTTTGGTTCACAGTCAGCCATGTTCAATTTATGAAGTTGCCAATGAGGCAAGGCAAGGTCATATGAAACAAGTAAGGAAAATATCCTTAAATCTTGTTTTTGACTGCAATAAGTTATCATTAATTTTGCTCTCAGTTTTAAGAAGAGGGTGTTTTTCCTTTTCTCCTTACTACAAATTCAAGTTTATGAACTTGAAGTTAGACTCTTTGACTTAAGATTTTTTTTTTAAAGATTTTATTTATTTATTTGACAGACAGAGATCTCAAGTAGGTAGAGAGGCAGGCAGAGAGAGAGGGGGAATCAGGCTTCTCGCTGAGCAGAGAGCCAGATGTGGGGCTCAATCCCAGAACCCTGGGATCATGACCTGAGCTGAAGGCAGAGGCTTTAACCCACTGAGCCACCCAGGCACCCCTAGACTTAAGATTTTAGTGAATATCCAAGAAATGGAAAACTTGCACTTAAAGTCAGAAAGAAGTCTTCTAACCATCATTCTACATAAAACTTGCTTTTCACCTGCTATTGTTCTTATGGTCAAGATGTCTTTTGATTATCTTCCACTTGGATCTGAATATGACAGAAATCAGAGCAGAAGTAGAATTATTCTGAATCTAAATTATGTTGAAATGAGCAATGCCATTTATTTCACTATGAACAACATAATTTACATAACAGAAAAGTTATATGAGACTTGAAAAGAAATTATTGAGTGTTCTTTTGTTGTAGTACTGAGCTTGATATGTATGATTGTCTGGGGTATATTACAACTCTGTAGAAGCAAAGGTGAATTTACAGACTTTTATCCATTAGAGATATAAACAGTTTCTGTTTGGTGGAACTGATAACCACAGACATTAATCACCCTGTAAGATAATCACCAGGTGAGTATCTAATGTAGCAATTTTATTCTAACATTTCTTTGTGAAATTTCAGATAGATATTTCTTAAATGTCCTTTGAACCAATTAAAATTCTTTATTGGTCCTCCATTTATTAATGAGTTAAATAATATATTTGATACATGTTCATTTTATGTTTGACTAATAGTATCGTTGTAAACTGTTTGATAATTATATTTAACATACCCTAAATTGTAAGTTTAAAATAATAATAATAACCAGAACTAACAAAGCTAGCAGTATGTAAACCTAACATTACAAAAGTAGAACATTTGGAACTGAGACCTCAAGGATCTGCAGTTCCATTTTCACTAATTTCAGTTTACATTCTTGAAGCAAGATAACTGAGAAGAGGAAAAAATTTTGTATCTCTTTCTAACCCCATCCTCACATCAAATAAATCCCTAAATTCTGGGTATCCCACCCCCTTAATACTTTTTCCTTCCCACCTTTTATTTTTTAAAGTTTATTTATTTATTTACGTAATCTCTACATCCAAAATGGGGATTGAACTCAAAACCGTGAGATCAAGAGTTGCATGCTTTTCCAACTGAGTCAGACAGGTGCCCCTCCTATCTTCTTAAATTTTGAAATATAGTCAACATATGATGTTACATTATTTTCAGGTGTGCAACACAGTGAATTGACATTTCTATACATTATGCAATGCTCACCATGATAAGAGTAGTTATGATTTGTCACCATGCCACATTTTACAATATTATCGACTATATTCCCTGTGCTGTGCTTTTTATCTCCATAACATTTATTTTGTAACTGGAAATTCGTATCTTTTAATCCCCCTCACCTGTTCCACCCATTGTCCCATCCTCCTCCTCTCTGGCACCCACCAGTTTGTATGAGTTCCCTTAGTTGTTTCTTCTTCTCCTTCTCCTTTTCCTCCTTCTGCTTCTGCTTCTTCTTCTTCAAGATTTTGTTTATTTTGAGAGAGAGCGAGCAAGCACAAACGGGAGGGGGTGTGGAGGAAGGAGGGGCAGACAGAGAGGGAGAAGCAGACCCCCATTTGAGCAGAGAACCTGATATGGGGTTTGATCCCAGGACCCTGGTATCATGACCTGAGCTGAAGGCAGATGTGTAACTGACTGAGCCACCCAGGCATCCCTTTAGTTCTTCTTAGAATGCATTCCACTGACACCACCCCAGCCCACAGTACCCTCATCTCTGCCTTACCACAAAAGCTGCCTAGCCAGTCTCCTCATTCCTATTTCTGTCTCTGTCTACCTCCCCCATACATAAAATCCAGTGTGCCCTTTTGAAAATATTTAGCTGGTTATAGCACTCTCTGTTTAAAACACATCAGTGGCTTCCCATGGCCTATACCTTAAAATTAAATAGTTTAATTCAGATTCAGATTCTAGTGTTCTAGTTCACCAGTCATGTCCTGGCTATGGCCTCTCCATTCTCTATGTCAAGAGTCAGCATGCTTTTTCTCTAAGGGGCCAGATAATAAATATTTTAGGCTTTCCAGGCCATACAGTCTCTTTTGTAATTGCTCACTCTTCAGTAATAGTGCAAAGTCAGTCCCTAGCCAATCCCTGCTTTAGCTCATACTGGCCTTCTTTCAGCACCTTCATTAAATTGAAGATTTTCCTACCCCAGGATCTTTGCTCACACTGCTGTGTCCATGCCTGAAACACTTTCTTGTCTTCCTCATTCTAAAATACACATTCTTACTATTCTTCTCTCACATTTGGCCTGCTTTACACATGTATATAATTAATTATACATAGGCATTTGAATGGCCCTTTGTGAAAAGTTACTTCTGGATGGCTCTACATAAAGTTTCATCCCCTTCCTCACCCAGAAAGAACATTACCTTCCCAAAGACCTAGAACAGATCTAATATGGAAGAACCCAATGGTGCCAGGCTGAGTGGGCCCTATCCTTGCAATGACTGTAAATTTTCAGGTTTTTCAGAGGTGGGATGGCTTTGGGCTTTGGGATAGGAAATTGGTGCTAATTTGCAGTTTCTGAAAACCTTTCACAGCCAGACCTATCACTGCAGCCAGACTAGTTTATTTTATACCATTTTTATTGGTAGAAGAAGGAGGAGGAGGAGGTGAAGGAGTAGAAGGGGAAGGAGAAGAAAGAGAAGAAGAAGGATGATCACCAGATCTCCTTTGCTGTAAGATCTGGAAAGCAGAAGGTCCTCCTTTGTGGAAGTCCATTTGAGGAAATCAGAGTTAAAACAAACATGAAACAAGTACACAATCCCATTTCCAAATCAGGGTTGAATGTTATCTTAAATCATTTCATCATATTAATGGTATTAATCCCTAGGTTCTCTACTGCCCTCTCACATGAGATTGTGTCCAAGAAGCTACCATATCTCAGTAAAAGCCAATTACTTGATGCTAAAATCTGGTCCCTCTTTGGAAATTATGTCTCTGGCATCTATACTTACAGCAAAATGATACATTTTCTCATATGCATTGATGGCATCCAAATTTCTGAGATATACAAGATGTTGTTTTGACTTATATAGAACATAAAACCATTTTGAAAATGCTGCAGCTAATATTTTAGCACATTCCTTAGAGAAGAAACAATGGGTATTCCCCAGAAGGTCAAGTTTCTTCTTAGGGTGGTCCATGAGAGGTTCAAGATTTACTTAGATGGCTCTGTGCTTAAGGTTTGATAAATTGGGGCAACTGCGCAGGGTCATGTACTCTTTACTAGACAAGGGAAGTGAGGCTGCTACAGAAACCAGCCAGACACTACGTGGGAAGAAAGTTGGTGTTAACAGAAGACCTTAGAGAATGATGTCCATGTGATCAGCACGTAAAACATACAGTGTCTCATTTACAAAGCTTTGTTTATGTCTCCCACTGTTCTTAGATGGGAGGCTGCCCTTCTGAGTCATCCCCTTTGGAGGTCTCTTTCTCTTCTAAGTTTGATAATTATTAGTCATTCTTTCCAATCAAATTTAACTTACAAATACTTCAGATATAAAAGAGTGAAGTAGATCAAGTGTGAATTTTTCTTCAAGCCCGACTCCCAACTCAGGGTTTTCTGTGACCCACAGACCTCTAGTTTCCCTTCATAGTTAAACATGAACCTATCTTATGATTGTCTCTAACTTGATTTGGCCTGATTTGCCTACCGTCTTTATTCCTGTTCAGTATGTATAATTCTCCCATCCCTTTGCTGCCTCTCTATGGGAGGTGAAATTTGGTATGTCTGTTTCGGTATATTAAATTTTCTTCCTCGGGACGCCTGGGTGGCTCAGTTGGTTAAGCGGCTGCCTTCGGCTCAGGTCATGATCCCGGCGTCCTGGAATCGAGTCCCGCATCCGGCTCCCTGCTCGGCAGGGAGCCTGCTTCTCCCTCTGCCTCTGCCTGCCTCTCTGTCTGCCTGTGCTCATGCGCTCTCTCTCTCTCTAACTAATAAAAAAAAAAAAAAAATCTTAAAAAAATTAAAAAAAATTTTTTTCTTCCTCACCAAGAAAACACCTTTAGTTCCATTTCAATGCACAGCAGACAATTACACACAGCGGGTCCCCAGGGCATAATTATAAATTCAATTTGAGGGCTGCTTTGGTGGCTCAGTCGGTCAGTGTCCGACTCTTGATTTCAGCTCAGGTGGTAATCTCAGGGTCGTGAGACTGAGCCTCTTGTCGGAAGTGCAAGCATGGAGTCTGCTTGAAATTCTCTCTCTCCCATTCCCTCGGCGCCTCACCCACTTGTGTTCTCTCTCTAAATAAATAACCAAGTATTTAAAAAATAAATTCAACTTGATTGTTTTCTCTTGAAATATTGGTTTTCTTTGCATATACATTACTTAACCAATCCTCCTGACACCTGAACTATGACTATTTGTAGAGAGTGACCATGAGTTCTTTCCTTCTTTGTATGAATTGAGATCTAGAGTAAATTTGGAAGATTTGTATAGGCTGGTGTTTTATAGATGACGCCAGTGAGTATTTTCCCTATTCTTTTAACAATTTTCATTTATTTTATGAACAGGTACTATATTCACAAGTTTCAAAATCAGAATGCCATAAAAAGATCTATGTAGATAAGTCTATCTCCCATGCTCTCAGTTCACATAATTCCCTAGTGCTAATCATTTTTAGTTACTTATTTGTTCTATATATCCTTTTAGTAGTTATGCATATATATTCTTATTTTCCCCCTTTCCTATATAAAAGGTAACACACTAGTGCTCGGTTCCCTATCTTACTCTTTTCACTTAACAATATATCTTAGAAATCTTTCCATATCAGTAAAAAGCAAGTGACCATACTCCTCTCTTTTCTCTCCTGTCTCTCCTCACCTCCCCTCCCTCTCCCCTCCCCTCTCCCACTCCCCTCCTCACCTCTTCTCTCCTTCTCCTATTTTTTACTATATAGGATATTATATAGTTTCATATTTTACACTTAAAATCCATGTGAAATTTATTCCATAGAATTCTATGAAGAAAATTCAGCCTTGTGTTTTTTTTTTTTCAGATGGCTATCTAGTTGTTCCAAACCATGTCTGTCTTTATGCCATTAATTAAATATATGTCCTTTGAGACATCCTAAACATCTGTACAGATCTCAGTTTATTTTGGGTTTTTCTACTTTGCAATATTGTTCTGTCCATCTGTTCCTGCCCAAGTGTCATGTTACTTTATTATTTTATTTTATTTTATTTTTTATTAATTGTATTTATTAACATATAATGTATTATTTGCCCCAGGGTTACAGATCTGTGAATAGTCAGGCTTACATGTCACAGCACTTACCATACCATATACTCTCCCCAATGATCATAACCCAACCACCTATTCCATACCCTCCTCCCTGCCCAGCAACCCTCAGTTTTTGTTTGTCCTGAAAGCTTTTTATCTCTCCTTCTATGTTCAATGATAGCCTAGCTGGATATAGTACTCTTGGCTGCATATTTTTCTCATTTAGTGCTCTGAATATATCATGCCAGTTCTTTCTGGCCTGCCAGGTCTCTGTGGATAAGTGTGCTGCCAATCTAATATTTCTACCATTGTATGTTATAGACTTCTATCCTAAGCTTCTTGCAGGATTTTCTCTTTGTCACTAAGACTTATAAGTTTTACTATTAGATGATGAGGTGTGGACCTATTTTACTGATTTTGAGGGGGGTTCTCTGTGCCTCCTGGATTTTGATGCTTGTTCTGTTTGCCATATTAGGGAAATTCTCTACTATAATTCATTCCAGTATACCTTCTGCCCCTCTCTCTCTTTCTTCTTCTGGAATCCCAATTATTCTAATATTGTTTTGTCTTATGGTATCACTTATCTCTCAAATTCTCCCCTAGTGGTCCAGTAGTTGTTTGTCTCTCTTTTGCTCAGCTTCTTTATTCTCCATCATTTGGTCTTCTATATCACCAATTCTCTCTTCTACCTCATTTATCCTAGCAGTAAGAGCCTCCATTTTTTATTGTACCGCATTAATAGCTTTTTTCATTTCGACTCGGTTAGATTTTAGTTCTTTTATTTTTCCAGAAAGGGATTTTATTTCTCCAGAAAGGGATTCTCTAATATATTCCATGTCTTTTTCAAGCCCAGCTAGCACCTTGAGAATCATCATTCTGAACTCTAGTTCTGACATCAATGTCCATATTGATTAGGTCCCTAGCCATTTGTACTGCCTCTTGTTCTTTTTTTTGGTGTGTGTGTGGTGAGTTTTTCTGCTTTTTCATTTTATCCAGGTAAGAATATATGAAGGAGAGAATAAAATACTTAAAGGGTGCAAAGACCCCAGAACAATGTGCACTAACCAATTCAGGAGAGACCCAAAACTGGGGGGAGAAGAAAGGGGGGAAAAAGAATTAAAAATTTAAAAAAATATATGTATTAGATTGGTGAATAGAGCAGAGCCACCCACTTGATTTTGGGTGTATTCTGGTCTCTTAGATGAAACTGCCTCCCAAAATTTTAAAGAAATAAAAACATATATATATACACACACACAAATAAGGATAAACATGATGAAGGGATGGAATATGACTATGAAGATGAAAGTTAAAAAAAAATCCTAAGAAAGGAATTGGTACATTGGTTGGAAAAAGAAAAAAACAGTAGAGAATGAGAATGTGCTCAGGTTGGATACTAAACCATAGCCATGTGCTAGATTTAGGGTATATAGATTTAGGGTATATTTAGGGTATATTTTGATTGATATTTGATTTACTAGAAGAAACTGTATCTCAAAATTAAAAAAAAATCTATATCTATACAAAAAATAAGGTTAAATACAATGAAGGGATTAAAATATGACTAGAACAATGAATGTTTAAAAAGATTTTTTAAAGAAAGTTATTGTTAAGATAAAGTAGTTAAAAAACTTTAAAAAGAGGAAAGAGGAAAAGCTAAAAAAAATAGAATAAGAAAAAAATAAAATTAAAAAAAGTTTAACTTTGAGAGACTAAAAGATCATGGGGGGGAAAAGCCATAAATTCTATGTGTTGCTTTCCCTTAACTCTGGAGTTCTGCAGTTTTCATTGATTAGTGAACTTGGTCTTGGCTGGATGTTCTTGCTGACCTTCTGGGGGAGGGGCCTTTGCAATGATTCTCAAATGTCTTTGCTTGAGGCGGAATTGCACTGCGCTTGCTGGGGGCCAGGCTAAGTAATCTGCTCGGGTTCGCTCTGGGGAGCTTTTGTTCCCTGAATGCTTTCCATACAACTTTGGAGGACGGGAATGAAGATGGCAGCCTCCCAATCTCCAGCCTAGAAGAGCCGAGAGCTTTGGGCCCCACTCCTCAGTGTGCCCTCAGAGAAAAGAAGGCAATCCCTTCTGTCTCCCCGGTCTCTGGTGCACTCTGTGCTCACCCAGCCTGTGACCGAGTGTTTCTATCTCTGGCGCACAACGCCATTTGGAGTCTCCAAACCCAGCAGATTCCTGCCACACGTTCCTGTGCCACTCCTTCTAGAGGAGGAAGGAGGGAGTCTCTCTGGATCTGCCAATTTTGGGGTCCCTGCTCAAAGAGCAGAGGGCTGACTGTGCCTTGGATCATGGGTTAAGGTAACACCAAGATGAGAGCGCACTTCTCAGCTCTGTCTCTGTAGCCAGCTTCCCCACTCAGATACCTGGGAGCTTTGCCATACTCAGATACCCCCCAATCTTTCTGTGACCCTGCGGGACTTGAGTTCACACTGTCCCCACAAAGGCTCCACCCCCTCTTAGCCTCTGGAGTGACTTCCCTCAGTGGAGCAGACTTCCAAAAGTTCTGATTTTGTGCTCCACTGCTCTACCACTTGCCGAGAGCTGGCCCCTTGCCTCGTGGTTTATCTTTGCTCACTTTGGAGTCACTTCTCCACATATCCTACTTTTCAGAAAGTGGTTGATTTTCTGTTCCTGGAATTGCTGCTGTTCTTCTCTTCTATCTCCTGTTGAGTTTGTAGGTGTTTGGAATGGTCTGATAACTATCTAGCTGAACTCCTGGGACCTGATGTCATTTCAGTCTGCCACTCCTCCACCATCTTGGCCCCAGTCTCATGTTACTTTATTTATTAAGACATTACACTTTGTTTAAATGACTAACAGGTCTAGTCCATTCTTGCCACACTTACTTATTTTTCAGTTTTCTGAGATATTTTTATTTATTCTTACAGAATAACTTCAGGATTAACTTATTTGGTTGCAAACATTTGTAACTTAATTGAGGTTTCATTGACTTTATAAATTAACCAGGGAAAAAAATCACATATTTATAACATTAAGATTTTTTGCTCAAAAACACGTCTTTCACATGAAAAAGTGCTCCACATCACTGGGCATCAGGGAAATACAAATCAAAACCACAATGAGATACCACCTCACACCAGTCAGAATGGCTAAAATGAACAAGTCAGGAAATGACAGATGCTGGTGAGGATGTGGTGAAAGGTGAACCCTCCTACACTGTTGGTAGGAATGCAAGCTGGTGCAACCACTCTGGAAAACAGCATGGAGGTTCCTCAAACAATTGAAAATAGAGCTACTTTATGACCCAGCAATTGCACTACTGGGTATTTACCCTAAAGATACAAACGTAGTGATCCGAAGGGGCACGAGTACCTGAATGTTTAAAGCAGCAATGTCCGCAATAGCCAAGTTATGGAAAGAACCTAGATGTCCATCAACAGATGAATGGATAAAGAAGAGGTGGTATATATATACAATGGAATACTATGCAGCCATCAAAAGAAATGAAATCTTACCATTTGCGACGACATGGATGGAACTAGAGCATATTATGCTTAGCGAAATAAGTCAATTGGAGAAAGACAACTATCACATGATCTCCCTGATATGAGGAAGTGGAGATGCAATGGGGGTGGGGGTTAAGGTGGTAGGAAAAGAAAAAATGAAACATGATGGGATTGGGAGGGAGACAAACCAAAAAATATTGTTTTAAGTCTTAGAAACTTTGCATTTTTGTTCTAGTGGTTTCTTGAGTTCCTCCATTTTCTAAATCACCTATAGTCTCCAGGTCCACTTCAGTCATAGT
Source organism: Taxidea taxus jeffersonii (assembly GCA_003697995.1). Lineage (NCBI taxonomy): Eukaryota > Metazoa > Chordata > Mammalia > Carnivora > Mustelidae > Taxidea > Taxidea taxus. The sequence continues at coordinate 74,763 of ML104715.1, read as the reverse complement.
CTAATGCCTTCATGTCTGTCTCCTCCCTTAGTTATGGTATATATGTTCTGTGTGGTCCTCTATCAGTTTTCAAAATTTCTGTAGGACAGTTGGGTTACAATGTTCACTGCTTTCGTGACAATATTTTTAGGAGAATTTTCATTATCGATGGAGAAAAATTGAGCCTCTTTGCTTCTGTTCCCTTTATAGTATAATTCATAGGATCTGTGCTGCTTCTTTCAAAAAATCTTATTTCATTTTCCTGGGCCATTAGCAGGAGGTTCCAATGGAGGAAGAGGTGACCCAAGGTAGCATTCTAAAATTCATAGCTCAAGAGCTCCCTTCTCTGTTACTAGAGCAGAGTTTTCCAATCTTGGAACTATTGACATTTGGGGCTTGATAATCCTTTCTTGTGGGGTTGTTCTGTGCATTGCAGAAGGTTTTCTAGTGTGACAACCAAAATAGCTTATGTTGCCCAAGTCACCATGGGTTGAAAATCACTGCTTGAGTGAAAGACTTTTTCTTTAATCTGTGTAATCACACCTCCTCTGATAGCCAGCATCATATCTGATTCAAGAGGGCTTTTGTCCTCTCTCTTCTCCCCATCCAGAGGCCTCCTTCTGACGATCATCAAGAGATATCACTGCCTTCTGAGAATGCATTTGGTCTCAGATCTGTATGGTTCTAGATCTCTCTCTTTTTCTTCTTTTAAGATTTTATTTATTTATTTGACAGAGAGAGAGAGAGAGAGAGAGAGAGAGATTACAACTAGGCAGAAAAGCAGGTGGAGAGAGGGGAGGAAGCAGGCTCCCCGCTGAGCAGAAAGCCCAATGCAGGGCTCAATCCCAGGACCCTGGGATTATGACCCGAACTGAAAGCAGAGGCTCAACCCACTGAGCCACCCAGGCATCCCTGTGCTAGATCTTTTAAAGCTCTGCCACCTATAGGCTCCTTTGGCTCTAGTCTTCACCTGTTTTTCCTCTGTCTCTCTCCCCATTCTTGGGCTGAATATGAGCATTATTCAGCACTGAGCTCTGTTTTATCTCCACACTACTCTCTACAGCTCCTTCTTATGACACTGTTGTCTCCTGGGAGTGGATATTTCTGGAGATCTTGGAAATCTGTCCCTACTAGCTTCCTAGCACTTGCAGTTTTCTTGCCTTTGGCCTTGCAGTTTTCTTGCCTTTGCCTGTGGTAACACCTTTTCCACATAATCTGTGGTTTAGGGAGTGTCTACATTTTGTAGTTTTATAGAAAATGCAGTTTGTGGGAATTTTTAGGGTCCCCCTCATTTTTCTCCCTTATTTCTCTGTAAGGTTTCAGGGAAAGTGGGAAATTTCACAACTAAACTGACCATGCTCTTAGTAGAACCAGTAGTCCTGAAAATGTATTTTAAGTATTTTTTCCTTTGTAGAACAATATTTTTCTTTGGTGGATAGTGGATTGGCAGGTAGCATCCACTGAACCTCCTTCTGGAGAGTCTTCCTTCTTACACTCCATGCAAGAGTGTCCAGAAACTGGCTGGAGGTCCCGGCTGTTGGTGATAATCAGGCAGGGTTTTGAAGACCATGGGGACAGAGACCATCTGCCTGCTATTCAGCTTTTCTGCTATGAAGTACAATCCTTGAGACTTGGAGATTTTTCTTCATCAGAGGTAAGTATCCAGTCACATCCTTGGTTAGTGGCCAGATGTAGTGATGACAGTAACAGCATCAAAACATCATCCTTGGGTCTCAGCTAAGGCAATCTACTATTTAAAAATTTTTATTTTTAATTGTTATAAAATATTCATGACATAAGATTCATCATCTTAACCATTTCAAGGTATTCACTTTGATAGCAATAAGCATATTTACACTGTTGTGTAACCAATCTTCAGAACTGTTTCATCTTGTAAATCTGAAAGCCTACACTCATTAAACAGCAATGATCTATTTCTGCTGCCCAATAGCCCCTACCAACCACCATTACATTTTCTGTTTCTATTAATCGAATTATTCTCAATGGCTGATACAAAGGCATACATTATTTGTCTTTTTGTGATTGGTTTATTTCACTTAGCATAATGTCCTTGGGATTCATCCATTGTGACATGTGTCAGAATTTCCTTCCTTTTGAATGCTGAATAATATTCCATTACACGTATAAACTACATTTTCTGTAGCCATTCATCTGCTGATGGACATTTGCATTGCTTCTATCTCTTGGCCACTGTGAATGATGCTGCTGTGAACCTGGGGTAGTCTGTGTGCTTTTTTAAAGTCAACAGTTCCACTGATAGCCCCTAATTCCAACCAATCTAGTCAATGCTAAGAGTTTGGCAGGCTGGCTCAGCAGCGTCGCTCTGAAGTGTTCTTAACCAGTTCTTCCTGAGTTTTGTGTTGTTTTGTTTTAGATTTTTAAACAACTAGATTGCTTTCTCTTTATGAATGCTAGAACAGTTTTAATTTCCTGCAGTTGAACCTTGACTCAACTCAGCCAGTTGTTAGTTTCCAAAGAGTTGAAGCCACTTAATGGCATGGAAAACTAGCTTAGTTATCTGACTTACTTGGATTTGATTAGATACAATCCAGTTATCAGTGGAAAATGGGAAATGGCAAGAGCAAAATAGTTATTTAAATTATCCCCTGGAATAAAGGCCTTTGAAGGCAAGGCTCGGGTAGGCTGGGGGCTGTTGTGATGGGCTATTATGTGGGGAGTACAAGGACGTGAGAGCAACATGGTTTCTTCCAAATTCTACAGAAATTTAAGGAAGAACTGTAAACTTCAAGGTTTTAAATTCTTAGTTTACTGAAGGGCAGTTCATTCATAGGCTTTCTTGGTCTCTCATATGGAATATGGAATGTTGATTGGGAGTGAGGGAAGTTGAGAATTGGAATGAAGACATTTGCAGGGATTTAGATTAATCATAGCCCCCAGAGCCCAAGCTTCACTGCACCTTGCTTGTCAAGAACAGAGGTGACTCACCTCTTTTTCCTGAGAGATGAAGGTAGAATATACTGCTATTGAAATGGGCTTATATCTGAATGCCACTCTCAATCACTAGAGCAAAGACAGGCATGGTTATCAAAGTAGGTGGGAGGGTAGGAATGGTAATCAGAAGGTTTTGATCTTTCCTCTAGAGAACTTTGGTGATAGCTACTGGATAAATAGGGATCATCAAACTGAAAAAAAAAAAAAAAGCAAGTAACTAAGGTTTTAGAATACCCAACATCTAGCAAACACAACAGTGTGACTTGAATGATCATAGTAGATAAATATGATTTCTCATGCAATTTCCAGAGGCCCATCACTGAAGAGGGCACACTGATAAGGCCTAAAGTTTGGTTTGCAGATATTTATGTGGCACTTCACTAACAGGACCTGTGACCATTTACTGAAGTTGCTGTGTACCTAGACTTTTTCAGAGATTACTGGGCTCTACTCTGATGCTAAGGCTTGTCACATAAATAGCACTGTGTTCTACCAATCACAGTTGGTTGGAAATCAGTGCATGAAGCTCAGGTGATACAAAGAATTTGGGCTTAAGATTGACTCATAGTGGCATAATGGCTTTATTATTTTTTTAAAGATTCATTTATTTATTTTAGAGAGAGAGGTAAAAGGTAGGGAGGGAGGGGCGGAGAGAGAGGGAAAGAGAATCTTCAGTTGACTCCATGCTGAGTACAGAGCCTAACTCAGGGCTAGATCTCACGACCCAGAGATCACGACCTGGGCCAAAACCAAGTCGCTAGCCCAACCTACTGCACAACCTACTTTGCAACCTACTGTGCAACTCCTCTTCCCTTTATTTGTGTAGATTTTAAACAGGAATAATTGGCAATTAGCAGAATATAACACTGGCTCACTAACTTATGAAGTAAGGCTATTTTAATGAAAATGCCAAGAGGAAGCATTTGTAACCATCCTTCCATATCAAATTGTTAACCCAACGTGGTGTTGCTTTTCTGGAAGGATTCCCGATGTTAGTGTCATCTTCAAACACTTGAAATAAGTAGAGGTGATGCTTCCTATCAAATTACCTTTTAACTTCATTTTTAGTTTTGGAGAATAAAAAGGGATTTCTTTGAAATTAATAAGGCGGTGACTCAAATTGTAATTGCTGCTCCAGATGTGCTCTATTTACAATATCCCTCCTAGCATATGGTATGCAGCCATTGATTTTGAAAATACTTACACTGAACCAGCTGGAAAGACTTCTCATGCCCAGGGCCAATTAAAGCTGGCAGCTTTATGACTTCTCTGGTAGAGAGAAACATGTATATTTTTATGTATGTGTGTGTATGTATATATACACATATGTATGTATACATATGCATACACACAGTCATCACAAATGTGATATATGCTTTTTCAAAACCTAAATTCTTTATAAAGGCCCCTCAAGCTTTATGTCTTTCCTTATTGGTGGTAGCGGAGATAGGGCAAGGTGCAACAATTTATATTTCATATTTTCATTTTAGAGATCATACTCTGCTATGTCTCAGACTCAAAAAAAAAAAAATCAGTGGTGTAGAAAGACTGCACTTTCCCAGGTTATATATCCTTCGGGCACATAACTATTTTACTAAGGGGTTTAGAACGTCTGCTACTTCCTGCTCGTGATGGCCTATTGTAGTAGTATCATCAATAGAGCTGACCAGCAGGATGTCCTGTGAGGTTGGCGATTGTATTAAAATGTGATTACATTTTCACATGGGGTACAGACTTTCATCTGTTTTGGTTTTTGCTTGTTTTATTTTTAATTTTGTACTGAGATGACAAAAAACATTAAATTTACCATTTTGATCATTTTTGTGTACATTCAGTAGTGTTAAGTACATTCATATTGTTGTGCAACAGATCTCTAGAATGTTTTCATCTTGCAAAACTTAAACTTTATACCCGGTAAGCCCTCACTCCCACCCCATCCCCCAGCTCTTGGCAACCCTTTTTCCACTTTCTATTAATATGTCTGATTTCTTTAGATGCTTCGTGTGAGAGGACTCATATAGAATGTGTCCTTTTGTGACAGCTTCTTTTGCTTAGGATAATGGCTTCAAGATTTGTCCCTGCAGTAGCTTATGATAGGATTTCCTTGTTTTCAAGGTTGCATGGTTTTCCCTTGTATGTCTATAGCATGTTTTCTTCGTCTATTTTCATCTATTTTTCTCTCTGTAGACCTTTGGGTTGCCTCCACATCTTGGCTGTTGTGATTAATGCTGCAGTAAATGTGTGTGCAACAGTGTGCCTTCTCATCCGCTGTGCATCACTTCTGATTTCTCTGCAGCCTCACCAACACTTATTCTGTTGGTTTTCTGCTCGTGGTCATCGTGATGTGTGGGAAGTGATATCTGCTTGTGGTTTTGATTTTCATTTCGTTATAATTAGTGATGCTGAACATCTTCCCATATGCTTGCTGACATTTATGTATCTGCTCTGGAGGATTGTCTAGGCAAGTCCTTTGTTCATTTTTAAATCACATTATTTTATTGTTGTTGAATTGTAGAAGGTCCTGGTATATTCTGGATATTAACTCCTTATCAGATATGATGAGCAAATATCCCTCATATTCTGCATTCTCACATTTCATTCTGACGATTTTTTCCTTTGATGCATGTAAGTTTTTAAGTTAGTCCCTTTTTGCTTTAGTTAGCTCTGCTTTTGGTGTCATGGCCATGAGACTGTTGCCAAATTCAAAGTCCTGAAGCTCTTCCCCTATGTTTTCTTCTAGGAGTTTTGTATTTCAGGTCTTATATTTAAGTCTTTATCTATATATATTTGCATATAATGTCTTTTTATAATATAATATGAGAAGATAAACAATCCAATAAAAACAGACCAGGTATTTCGTGGGGGGGGGGTAGTGGAGGCAGAGGGAGAGAAAGAATCTTAAGCAGGCCCCATGCCCAGCCTGACGCCTGATCTCACAACCCTGAGATCATGACCGAGCTGAAATCAAGAGTCAGATGCTTAACAGACTGAGACAATCAGGCTCCTCAAAACAGACCAGATTTTTGTGCAGAAACTTCAGAAAATATATATTCAAATGGCCTATTAGCGCAAGAAAGATGTTCCAAAGAGGTATCACTACATACTCACCAAAAGGCTCACAGATAATAAATAATCTCAATACCAACTGTCAGTGAGTATGTATAAGGGTAGCAACTGGATTTCTTATACACTGCTGGTATATGTATAAAACGATATTTTGGAAATCTTCTTGGTAGTTCCTTATAAATAATACACTTACCCCAGGATCTTGCAATTTTCTTTGTAGGTCTTTATCTGAGAGGATAATCTTTTGGAAATCTTCTTGGTAGTTCCTTATAAATAATACACTTACCCTATGATCTTGCAATTTTCTTTGTAGGTTTTTATCTAAGAGGAAAAAAGATGTATGTCCTCAAAACATCTTAATATGAATATTTATAGCAGCTTTATCCATAATAGCCATAAACTGGAAACAACCCAAATGTCTATCAAGAGGCGAATAGACTTGTGATATATTCAATAACGGGTTACTACTCAGCAATAACAAAGGAACAATGTACCGATTTATGTAACAACACGGTTGGATCTCAAAAGCATGATCTTGAACAAATGAAACCTGACACTAAAGAATGTATCTTGTATGGTTTCATTTATATGAAATCCTAGAAATAATTTTGTTGTGGTGATCTCTTACTAATGTATAAGGTGATAGCTGGTGAATCCCGAAAGCAGTTATTTCATTGTCATTAAAGCTAATGAGGGGCGCCTAGACTGGCTCAGTCAGTAGAACATGCAGCTCTTGAACTTGGGGTTATGAGTACAAGCCCCGCTTTGGCTGCGGAGCCTACTTAAAATAAATAAATACATACATACACATATAAATATAAATAAATAAAATAAAGCTAATGGAGTATCTTAGGTCAAGGGAAGTTGAGTATCCCTGAAAGCATTTGCTAATCTTAGTTTTAGAATTTTATTTATTTATTCTACTTTTCCTGAAGATTGAGGATGAATTTTTTGTTAATAAAAGCCAAGGTTTTGCAAAGTTCATTTAATAAGAGTACCAGTAAAAAGGTGTGCCCTGTCCCTGGAAAGATGGGTTAGAGTTCCTCATATCAGAAACAAAAATATCAAGAAGGTTGTTCACTACCACTTCCTTTCTAGTGCCAAAAGTCTCAGTGCATCCTGAGAAGAAAAACTAATGACCAAAAGCTACTTTTTGTCCATTTGTGGGGGGCGAAGAGGGCTGGAGAAATATAATGGAGCTTTGAAGTAGTGATTGCTGTCCATGTCCCATCTTTACAATCTTGCTGGGCTTATGTTGCTGACAAATAAGACATATAATGGAAACATCCTTGGCAATACCCTTTAGAAAATGAAGAAATTTTTTTTCTAAACTTAGGAAGAGCACTTTGTTTGATCACACAACTGTTTTGTGAACACTACGATTATCTCTAAGTAGTGTATATTCTGACTTTTGCCAATGGTTTTTTTCTTTTTTCCCCCTGTATATTCTGATTTTAGTCAATGTTTCTTTCTTTTCTTTCTTTCTGAACCAGGGGCTTACCTTTTGCAATGCATGACCTCTTTGAATCTCTCCAAGGCTTTATCTTTTTGAAGGGTATGGGTGCAATAATTTTAGTTATTTCTGCAGAGTTTAGGAAGCCTCTTTGATTCTGAACCATTACCTACATCACAGCCCATCCTATACACTTACCTCCTACTATTGGTATAAATATTTGCTCTTTAACTTGTGTCACTTGGCTATCTCAGAGGAGAGTGATCAATTCAGCCATTCAGCAGATTGAACTTCTGGTAGAAACTCATACTCTAATGGTGAAGTTTGATCTACGATAATATAACCTGTGTAACGTTTTCCATTTTTTTAAAAAAAATTTAGATACCATCAAAATTAAATCAGGATTATCTAACGGAGTTTCCAAAAAAAAAAAAAATTATCCTACAAAAGTCAAAACATCCTGGGATTTTCCTGGTTTCAGGGACCATAGCAATGGATAGAGAGATTCAAAAGGGAAACTAACAATATTTCCTTGAATATTAGTAAGGTATCTAGCTGAGAAGTACTGACACTGGCATGTTACAGGGAGTCATCATATTTGAGGAGACAATAGAACGAGTCAGCTGAAACGTTCACAAACTCTGCTAGTAGATGGGCCAACAGACCGAAAAAAGCAATGGCTTCCTGATTGTTTTCTTGCAGTTGAGTAATATCCCAATGGTTGCCCAGGACATTTATGGTAAAAAGAATGAAGAATTTGTAATAATTATGTAATATATGTAATACACATATGTGAGATTGGGGGTTGTTGAGGGCACTTTCCTCAGTTTAAAAAAGGTGCGATCATGTTTGTTTTCCCAGAAAATGTTGAGTGATCTCAGCAGAATTTAGCATTCTGTGCCTACAATGTCCACTTAGCCTTAAAAAGTCCTACATGCCTTTTGGTAACTGATCTAGAAGGTTCCTAAATTATACAGTTGACTGATTTTTTTTTTTTTCAGTGATGGCCAAATTTGGCCTGTTTCTGGTCTTTTGCCATGAAGATAATGAAGCCATAAGTACCCTTAAATATTTCACACATCATGTACTAGTCTATCTAGAAATGGCAATGTCTTCAGAAATAGCTGGATCTGGAGAAGACAAACACTGGTAGAGCCAACTTCTTTGTCCATCCTGGGCTTCCTTCTTGGGTTTACTCTCAGGAAGGCTCTTCCCACATCGCCTGGAGTGGCTCTGCAGGCACACTCCCCACGTTTAAATCCTGGCTCTCCCACTTACCAGTTGTGTGACTTGTGAAGTTACTATATTTCTCTGTTTCAGTTTCCTCATTTTAAGGCATGGAAGTAAAAATAATCACTACTTTATATGACTATTTGGGGGATTAAATGAGATTATATAGGCAAACTATGAATACATGTTTTTTTTTTTTTACTTTATTTAAGCTTTATTTAAACATATAATGTAACCCCAGCACACTCACCCAACCCCTCTTCCCCCCACCCCCCTCAGTTTGTTTTATGACATTAAGAGTCACTTTTGTTTTTTCTCCCTCCCGATCCCATCTTCTTTCATTTTTACTTTTCCTACCACCTTAACTCCCACCCCCACTGCATCTCCACTTCCTCATATCAGGGAGATCATGTGGTAGTTGTCTTTCTCCAGTTGACTTATTTCACTAAGCATAATACGCTCTAGTTCCATCCATGTCGTCGCAAATGGTAAGATTTCATTTCTTTTGATGGCTGCATAGTATTCCATCGTATATATATACCACCTCTTCTTTATCCATTCATCTGTTGATGGACATCTAGGTTCTTTCCATAACTTGGCTATTGTGGACATTGCTGCTATAAACATTCGGGTACACGTGCCCCTTTGGATCACTACGTTTGTATCTTTAGGATAGCTACCCAGTAGTGCAATTGCTGGGTCATAAGGTAGCTCTATTTTCAATTTTTTGAGGAACCTCCATGCTGTTTTCCAGAGTGGTTGCACCAGCTTGCATTCCCACCAACAGTGTAGGAGGGTTCCCCTTTCTCCACATCCTCGCCAGCATCTGTCATTTCCTGACTTGTTCATTTTAGCCATTCTGACTGGTGTGAGGTGGTATCTCATTGTGGTTTTGATTTGTATTTCCCTGATGCCCAGTGATATGGAGCACTTTTTCATGTGTCTGTTGGCCATCTGGATGTCTTCTTTGCAGAAATGTCTGTTCATGTCCTCTGCCCATTTCTTGATTGGATTATTTGTTCTTTGGGTGTTGAGTTTGCTAAGCTCTTTGTAGATTTTAGATACTAGCCCTTTATCTGATATGTCATTTGCAAATATCTTTTCCCACTCTGTCAGTTGTCTTTTGGTTTTGTTGACTGTTTTCTTTGCTGTGCAAAAGCTTTTGATCTTGATGAAGTCCCAATAGTTCATTTTTTCCCTTGCTTCCCTTGCCTTTGGCGTTATTCCTAGGAAGAAGTTGCTGCAGCTGAGGTCGAAGAGGTTGCTGCCTGTGTTCTCCTCAAGGATTTTGATGGATTCCTTTCTCACGTTGAGATCCTTCATCCATTTTGAGTCTATTTTCATGTGTGGTGTAAGGAAATGGTCCAATTTCATTTTTCTGCATGTGGCTGTCCAATTTTCCCAACACCATTTGTTGAAGAGGCTATCTTTTTTCCATTGGATGTTCTTTCCTGCTTTGTCGAAGATTAGTTGACCATAGAGTTGAGGGTCTATTTCTGGGCTCTCTATTCTGTTCCATTGATCTATGTGTCTGTTTTTGTGCCAGTACCATACTGTCTTAATGATGACAGCTTTGTAGTAGAGCTTGAAGTCGGGAATTGTGATGCCACCAACTTTGGTTTTCTTTTTCAATATTCCTTTGGCTATCCGAGGTCTTTTCTGGTTCCATATAAATTTTAGGATTATTTGTTCCATTTCTTTGAAAAAATTGGATGGAATTTTGATAGGCATTGCATTAAATGTGTAGATAGCTTTAGGTAGCATAGACATTTTCACGATATTTATTCTTCCAATCCATGAGCATGGAACATTTTTCCATGTCTTTGTGTCTTCCTCAATTTCTTTCATGAGTGCTTTATAGTTCTCTGAGTATAGATTCTTTGCCACTTTGGTTAGGTTTATTCCTAGGTATCTTATGGTTTTGGGTGTAATTGTAAATGGGATTGACTCCTTAATTTCGCTTTCTTCTGTCTTGTTGTTGGTGTAAAGAAATGCAACTGATTTCTGTGCATTGATTTTATATCCTGACACTTTACTGAATTCCTGTACAAGCTCTAGCAGTTTTGGAGTGGAGCCTTTTGGGTTTTCCACATATAGTATCATATCATCTGCAAAGAGCGATAGTTTGACTTCTTCTTTGCCGATTTGGATGCCTTTAATTTCTTTTTGTTGTCTGATTGCTGAGGCTAGGACTTCTAGTACTATGTTGAATAGCAGTGGTGATAGTGGACATCCCTGCCGTGTTCCTGACCTTAACGGAAAAGCTCTCAGTTTTTCTCCATTGAGAATGATACTTGCCGTGGGTTTTTCATAGATGGCTTTGATAATATTGAGGTATGTGCCTTCTATCCCTACACTTTGAAGAGTTTTGATTAGGAAGGGATGTTGCACTTTGTCAAATGCTTTTTCAGCATCTATTGAGAGTATCATATGGTTCTTGTTCTTTCTTTTGTTAATGTACTGTATCACATTGATTGATTTGCGGATGTTGAACCAACCCTGCTGCCCTGGAATAAATCCCACTTGGTCGTGGTGAATAATCCTTTTAATGTACTGTTGGATCCTATTGGCTAGCATCTTGGTGAGAATTTTCGCATCTGTGTTCATCAAGGATATTGGTCTGTAATTCTCTTTTTTGATGGGATCCTTGTCTGGTGTGGGGATCAAGGTGATGCTGGCCTCATAAAATGAGTTTGGAAGTTTTCCTTCCATTTCTATTTTTTGGAACAGTTTCAGGAGAATAGGAATTAATTCTTCTTTAAATGTTTGGTAGAATTCCCCTGTAAAGCCATCTGGCCCTGGGCTTTTGTTTGTTTGGAGATTTTTGATGACTGTCTCAATCTCCTTACTGGTTATGGGCCTGTTCAGGTTTTCTGTTTCTTCCTGGTTCAGTTTTGGCAGTTTATATGTCTCTAGGAAAGCATCCATTTCTTCCAGATTGTCGAATTTGTTGGCATAGAGTTGTTCATAATATGTTCTTATGATTGTTTGTATTTCTTTGGTGTTGGTTGTGATCTCTCCTCTTTCATTCATGATTTTATTTATTTGGGTCCTTTCTCTTTTCTTTTGGATAAGTCTGGCCAGGGGTTTATCAATCTTATTAATTCTTTCAAAGAACCAGCTCCTAGTTTCATTGATTTGTTCTATTGGTTTTTTGGTTTCTATTTCATTGATTTCTGCTTTGATCTTTATTATTTCTCTTCTCCTGCTGGGTTTAGGCTTTCTTTGTTGTTCTCTCTCGAGCTCCTTAAGGCGTAGGGTTAGGTTGTGTATTTGAGACCTTTCCTGTTTCTTGAGATAGGCTTGTATCGCTATATATTTTCCTCTCAGGACTGCCTTTGCTGTGTCCCACAGATTTTGGACCGTTGTGTTTTCATTATCATTTGTTTCCATGGTTTTTTTCAATTCTTCTTTAATTTCCTGGTTGACCCATTCATTTTTTAGAAGGATGCTGTTGAGCCTCCATGTATTTGTGCTCTTTCCACATTTCCTCTTGTGATTGAGTTCTAGCTTCAGAGCATTGTGGTCTGAAAATATGCAGGGAATGATCCCAATCTTTTGATACCTGTTGAGACCTGATTTATAACCCAGGATGTGATCTATTCTGGAGAATGTTCCATGGGCACTAGAGAAGAATGTGTATTCTGTTGCTTTGGGATGGAATGTTCTGAATATATCTGTGATGTCCATCTGGTCCAGTGTGTCATTTAAGACCTTTATTTCCTTGTTAATCTTTTGCTTGGATGATCTGTCCATTTCAGTGAGGGGTGTATTAAAGTCTCCAACTATTATTGTATTCTTGTCAATGTGTTTCTTTGATTTTGTTATTAATTGGTTTATATAGTTGGCTGCTCCCATGTTAGGGGCATAGATATTTAAAATTGTTAGATCTTCTTGTTGGACAGACCCTTTGAGTATGATGAAGTGTCCTTCCTCATCTCTTATTATAGTCTTTGGCTTAAAATCTAATTGATCTGATACAAGGATTGCCACCCCAGCTTTCTTCTGATGTCCATTAGCATGGTAAATTGTTTTCCACCCCCTCACTTTCAATCTGGAGGTGACTTCAGGTCTAAAATGAGTTTCTTGTAGGCAGCATATGGATGAGTTTTGTTTTTTTATCCATTCTGAAACCCTGTGTCTTTTGATTGGGGCATTTAACCCATTTACATTCAGGGTAACTATTGAGAGATATGAATTTAGTGCCATTGTATTGCCTGTAAGGTGATTGTTACTGTATATTGTCTCTGTTCCTTTCTGGTAATACTTTTAGGGTCTCTCTTTGCTTAGAGGACCCCTTTCAATCTTTCCTGTAGAGCTGGTTTGGTGTTTACAAACTCTTTCAGTTTTTGTTTGTCCTGAAAGCTTTTAATCTCTCCTTCTATTTTCAATGATAACCTAGCTGGATAAAGTATTCTTGGCTGCATGTTTTTCTCGTTTAGTGCTCTGAATATATCATGCCAGTTCTTTCTGGCCTGCCAGGTCTCTGTGGATAAGTCTCCTGCCAATCTAATATTTTTACCATTGTACGTTACAGACTTCTTGTCCCGTGCTGCTTTCAGGATTTTCTCTTTGTCGCTAAGACTTGTAAATTTTACTATTAGATGGCGGGGTGTGGGTCGGTTCCTACTGATTTTTGAGAGGTGTTCTCTGAGCCTCCTGGATTTTGATGCTTGTTCCCCTTGCTATATTAGGGAAATTCTCTACAATAATCCTCTCCAGTATACCTTCTGCTCCTATTTCTCTTTCTTCTTCTTCTGGAATCCCAATTATTCTAATGTTGTTTCGTCTTATGGCATCACTTATCTCTCGAATTCTCTCCTCGTGGTCCAGTAGTTGATTGTCTCTCTTTTGGTCTGCTTCATTATTCCCTGCCATTTGGTCTTCTATATCACTAATTCTGTCTTCTGCCTCATTTATCCTAGCAGTAAGAGCCTCCATTTTTGATTGCACCTCATTAATAGCTTTTTTTATTTCAACTTGATTAGACTTTATTTCTTTTATTTCTCCAGAAAGGGTTTTTATTTCTCCTGACAGGGTTTCTCTAATATCTTCCATGCCTTTTTCGAGCCCGGCTAGAACCTTGAGAATCGTCATCCTGAATTCCAGATCTGACATATTACCAATGTCTGTATTGATTAGGTCCCTAGCCTTCGGTCCTGTCTCCTGCTCTTTTTTTTGTGGTGAGTTTTTCCGCCTTGTCATTTTGTCCAGATAAGAATCCAATGTTCTCCTTGTTAAGTGAACTTGGTCTTGGCTGTATTTCTTTGATCTTCTGGGGGAGGGGCCTGTTGTAGTGATTCTCAGGTGTCTTTGCCCCAGGCGGAGTTGCACCGCCCTTACCAGGGGCCGGGCTAAGTAATCCTCTCAGGTTTGCTTTCAGGAGCTTTTGTTCCCTGAACGCGCTTTCTGTAGAGTTCTGGAGGACGGGAATGACAATGGCGGCCTCCCAATCTCCGGTTCAGAGGAGCCGAGAGCTAGGGGCCCCAGTCTTCAGTGCGCCTTCAGAGAAAAGCGTTTAATCCCTCCAGTCTCCCTAGCCCATGTTTGCGCCGGAGAGTGCGCGCGTGCGCCCGCCCGCAGACACCGCACGCCCGCAGACGCCGCGGCCCGCAGATGCCACAGGCCCGCCGACACTGCGCGCACCCGCAGACCGCGCTCAGAGAAAATCTTGCGTAAGTAGTCCCATCTCACTGGCTTCTGGGAGCGCTCCGAGCTCACCCAGCCTGTGACCAAGCGTCTCTGTCTCTGGCAGAGTCCCACCTGGAGTCTCCGGACCCCGTAGATCCCTGAGCTCTCCCGGGTCGGGGTCTCCCCGGATCTTGTGGGGACCCCTCGCTCAGAGCACCGGCCAGTGCCACAGAGCACCGGTCCGTGTCACAGACCACTAGGAAATCTCGGCTCTGTCTCCGCAGCTGGCTTCCCCACTCTAATACCTGTGAGCTCTGCGACACTCAGACACCCCCGATCCTTCTGTGACCCCGTGGGACCTGAGTCCACGTTGTCCCCATGAGGTCTTCACCCCAGTTTAGCCTCTGGAGTGATGTCCCTCCGTGGAGCCGACTTTTAAAAGTTCTGCTTTTGTGCTCCAGCGCTTGCCGGGAGCCAGCCCCTCCCCCTGGGGTCTATCTTCCCGTCGCGTTGGATTCACTTCTCCGCTGGTCCTACCTTTCAGAAAGTGGTCGATTTTCTGTTCCTAGAATTGTTGTTTTTCTTCTCTTCGATCTCCTGTTGGATTTGTAGGTGTTCGGAATGGTTTGATAGGCTATCTAGCTGATCTCTTGCTGGCTGATGTCGTCTCAGCCTCCTACTTCTCTGCCATCTTGACTCCTCCTCCTGAATACATGTTTTATTAGGGTTCCTGGATCACAGTAAACACTGAATAAATATTAGCTATTGTTATTATTGTTTTTCTAAATGATTATTGAACCAATCAAAGACTAAATACTCTGACAGAGAAAAATGAACTCAGCTAAACTATATGAATTAAGAATAGTGAAAATTCTCAAAAGAGATGATAGAACAAATAAAACAGTTATACACATGCACATATACATATGTATATACATACATATGCCAAATACATCCTATCATAATTACAAAATACAGCATAAAACTAAAATCTGGGACTTGGATGGTGGGGTCGGTTAAGTATTCGACTCTTGGTTTCAGCTCAGGCTGTGATCTCAAGGTCCTGAGATTGGGCCCAGTGTCAGACTCTGTGCTCAGAGCAGAGTCTGCTTGTGATGATCTCTCCTTCTCCTCTCTCTTTCTAAAATAAATAAATAAATAAATAAATGTTTTTTAAAAAACCATAAAATCTGAATAAATATGTGTAGAGAATGAAAAAAATGTGTCAGAAATGCAATAGTGCTTATGTTTGAATGGCTGGATATTGGTATTTTTAAAAAAAACTCCTATTATGTTTTCAAAAATGTCCATGACAAGTATGTGCTGATTTTATTATAACATAACCAATAATCCGTTCAACAAAATCTGATGGGAGTCCCTGCTAGCTAGGCTCTAATCTGGGCATTAAGAATAGGGATGTTGGTAAGAGACAAAACTTCCTGCCCAGTGGAGCTCACATCTAAAGACAATAGCACTCTATCACAAATTAAAAGAGAAGCAGACCTGGATTTGAAGATAGAATTGTTGGCACAGTCTTTGCTCGGCTACTTGCAACTGTGTGACCCTCAGAAAGTCACTTAACATCTCTGGGCCCTGGTATCCTCAACTAAAACGTAGGGATAAAACCTAAGAAAGTTACTGTGAGGACTAGATAGAATAGTGGGTATGTGAGGGCTCTAAAATGTAAATAATTATACCAATATATAAGGTGTGACTAGTGGGGGGTCTTCCACACTTGCACCAGTTAAAAATAATACTGTCAAATTATTTTTATGACAAAATGTGTCTCTAGGAACTACTAAACAGTGCAATATTTAAATCCTTTTTATTGGACTTGCTTAGTAGTGTGAACAACTTTCTGAATGTAAAGTTGCATCTTTAGTTATACTGCATGAATAAAGTAGATTTTAAAATATCTAAGATCTCTTTTATTACTTAAGACTGGAAACATGAAAGAATCTTTGGCTAAAGTTCATAGCCAAAATTTTTATTATCTAGGAAAGCCATCAGCTTTTTGACCACTGCTAAAACGCATTTCCTAATTCTGTCTAATTTGCTAAAGGTTTTATGAAATCTTCTTCATTTAGTTACTGTGGCATACATAAAATGTCGCTTTTTGCCCTGCTATTTCGTTTTCAGCAAATATTATTTTTAGTGATTTCATGGAAGTAAAGTGTGCGTAGAATTATTTATATTATGAATCAGAACTTTATTATTATGCCATCCACAGCCAGTGAGACCCCCCCTCCCCCCCACTGCAGGGCCGAGGGAATTCGACCCCTTGCCTTGACTCCTTGACTCCTAGACTCCCAGGGCCAGCCAGCCAGACCTTCCAACAGCCTATACCCTTCTGTGTAAGTTTCCAAAGGTCCCTCGGGGCTCGAGCATTCAGTGCTGTAGGAAATGAAACCGTCCTAGTTACTTTGTTAGATGACATCCCGTACTGTTTTCCTGTAGAAATAGTTA
>ML104715.1:0-57565 GCA_003697995.1 Taxidea taxus jeffersonii | reverse complement strand
GGGGCAGGCATTTACTGGTCCACGATGCCTTGGGCTCTGACAGGCAGCAGAGGCAGGCAAACTACTGGTACCTTGTAAGTTTCACACAGTTGTTAGTACTGACGGTGGCTCCCCAGCAGTAGGAGCTCATCAGGACTTGTTTGCCGAAAGAAAATGGACTTTGGTTAGGCATGGAATGCAGCTAAAGTGTGGCTAAGAGGGGAACTGATTTACAGGCCAATCTCTCCTTTTCATGTTTTTGTGGAACACTGGTAAATGCTATTTCTATAGTAAAGCTCCGATGGGAGTATTCCGAATGCTGGATGTTATTGCTCGTTAGGAAACATGGAGAGGAGTGAAGTAGATACTCCTGACCATCACTTTTCCCACCGAACCCTTAAGTTTATACTTGCATAGAGTTTTGATGGTTAAACATCCTTCTGAAAATTAATGATGACTATCAGGTTAAAGTCTGCTAACTCATTTTTTCCTTTAAAAAATATTTTATTTATTGATTACACACAGAGAGAGAGATCACAGTAGGCAGAGAGAAAGGTGGGGGCGGGGGGGGAAGCAGACTCCTCACCAAGCAGAGAGCCCAGCTGTGGGGCTTGATCCCAGGACCCTGAGACCATGACCTGAACCGAAGGCAGAGGCTTAACCCACTGAGCCACCCAGGCGCCCCTGCTAACTCATTTTTAAACTTTGTGGTGAATGGAGGAGCCAAACAAAGGAATATTGTAGGGAACCAAAAGGCCTTTGAGTAGGAATCAAGGAACAGCCACCGTAACTTGCTATGTGATGGTGGGCAACCTGCTTAACGCTCTGAGACTATTTCTTTGACTTTTAAAAAAATTTCATTTTATATTATTTCAGTGTTCCAGAATTCATTGTTTATGCACCACACCCAGTGCTCCATGCAATATGTGCCCTCCATAATACCCACCACCAGGCTCACCCATCCCCTGACCCTCCCTCCCCTCCAAAACGCTCAGTTTGTTTCTCAGAGTCCAGTCTCTCAGGATTTGTCTCCCCCTCTGATTTCCCCCAACTCACTTCTCCTCTCCATTGAAGAGGTTCAACTGGATTAGCTGAGAAGAGCTCTTCCAGGATGAATTATCTATAGTCGTCTCTATCTGTTGTTTTATGACTTGCTAGAAATTACTTGGTGTGGAGGGGTGAGATTGTTTCTATTCTGTTTCTGAATTGTTGACGAGGTCTATTGGTCATTTCTCATCATTTGAGCCTATCTGTTTCATAACACTGGAGATTTACAGCCCTTGTTTCAAGGCACCCACATTATCTATACTGCAAATGTAGAGGGTCACAGAATGTTTTTAATAAGTTAGGACTGAAACAGCAGGACCATTACATAAGCTTCTCAGAACAGGCACGTGTTAAAGAAACTAATCCCAGAAGCTCAAGTCATAACGTTAAGCAGACCCCAAAAAGGGGCATTTACCCCCTATTGCAAACAGTCATTTTTAGGTGGCCCTTGGTAAAGTGTAATGTTTGCATAGTACATTTAAATGGTAGGGTTGGCCACGTCCCCATGTATAGGTTATTATTAACACATAATTTGTCTTCTTTTGTCGAAAGGATTCATTTTCCACAGTCGTTTTGTGATGGGGGCAATGGGAAGTCATTGGATTTTTACAGTTTTAAAGGATTTTTATGGTTTCAAAATACAAGTGTGTTCTGAGACTTTACTAGCTGTGTTTTCCAGGGACTCCATTCTGCTTTATAAGTGGCAAAGGAAGTGTGAGAGGAAATTTTAGCAGAAGTAACGTCAGCACAAAGAAAAATTCTGAAGGCTAACGTTTAGTTTCAATGCAATTTTCTCTTTTGATCCTGATGTCTGCAGTGGTGTCAGCAACCTTGAGTTTATTTATGGCTCCTTGGTATAATCTAGCTATGTGTGAAAGCCTGGTACCAGGCTTCCCTAAATGCCTTGGCGATAAAGGTCAGTCCAGAGCAGAAGTATGAGGGGAAGCAACTATCTTTACTTTGTTCTGTTTGACCTAGCAATAACATCTGACCAATTTAGAAGTGCGCTTCTACAACAGATGAACATTTAGAGGTAGATATAGAGATAAGTATCTTATAGATTAATGCATATATATCTAAATAGGCATTCAAATATGCCCTGGGAAGTTGAATTTGGAAAAAGAAGGCTGAGGTTCAAAGTAATAAAAATTAAAAGAAATGCATTGCCCCACAGCCAAAATTTGTAACTGTATATTTGGGTCTGAAATCAAGGCTAATGCTCATAACCAAGAGAAGAAAGTCAACAGCACAGAGGGAGTTTCCACATTCTTGAGTTTCTGGAACTTAGATTTTATACCTTCCAGAAAACTGACTCCCTTAAAATTTTGACTTAACATTTGTAAAATCTTCTTAAACAATACAATCTCTACCTAAACTTGAAGATCGAGTATGAAATACAGCTGAAATAATACCCCTAAAGGTTGTTTTGTTTAGTAGCATCTTTCTTTTATCAATTGGAAATGATGAAGAGATATTTGTTTGGGTTTCTAAATTCCATTTGCTCTGTTAAAACAACATTGCAGCCAAAAGACCCTAATGAAAGTTTCCCTGTGACAAGCCTAAACAATGATCCGAGAGGAATGAAAAACCAAACTAATGAGAAAATGATGTAGAAGGCCAGCTTTCTGCTCTCCCCACAAGGATTTTAATTACAGAGAAATCAACAGCTGTGCCAGGGGTAACACGGGAGTGCTGGCCATGCAAAATAACACCTTGGAGTGGAATGAATTTGAAGTAAATGGGCTGGAAATATTGGCTTTCCCAGCAATCAACAACAACATATGAGGGGAAACATGGAGTCTTTAACTCAGTGAAGTGTGCTGATCACAGACTTCTCTCTAGCCCTGATTCTGGTGAGTGCACATACTCATGATCCCTGATTAATGGGAAAATAATCTTTCACTTACACTGTCCATCATAGATCTGGGAGAGTAAGATCATCTTCAGGAACTTAGAAGCTGTTGTAGACTGTCTCCACTTATAAAAGTGAACGTTCCCTTGACTTTAGGACTCACTGTAGAAATACATTTTTCTTTATCGTCATTGACTTTTTACTCAGGTCAACTTATGCAGAATGTTTTTTTCCTAAGATTTTATCCATTTATTTGACACAGAGAGAGAGAGAGAGAACACAAGCAGAGGTCACAGCAGGCAGAGAGAGAGAGAGAGCGGGGGAGAAGCAGGCTCCCCGCTGAGCAGGGAGCCAGATGTGAGGCTCAATCCCAGGACCCTGGAATCATCACCTGAGCTGAAGGCAGACGCTTAACCGATGGAGCCATCCAGGCGCCCTATGTAGAATATTTTAAATAAAAGTTTTCTCTCAGTTTCTGAGGGCTGATACCTTTTTCCCTTGTTGTTTCTTTCTATAGGAAGGTTGTAGTCAAGTTAGGTAAATTACCCAAAACATGTTCTTATTAATCAGCCCAGTAATGAGAAGTGCAGATATGTCATTGAGTACCTGAGATATGGTTACATCAACCAAAAATGTCACAGGAGTTCTCAGATGGGTTCAACGTAGTAAAATTATGCAAAATCCAAAGGAAAAGAGAAGTTGTTTTCAGCTTTTGTGGCTAGAGAGGAAGCCGGAGCTTTTGTTACTTTAATTTTTTACATGAGTATTGGAATACCCCTCATTTACTTGAAGGTTCTATTACACGTTGCAAAATGCAACAGAAATCACTCCTGTTGAGGGAATTAATTCAGCACTTTAGTTCACCAATAAGGGGTGTGGCAAGGTGTGGCCCCAGTCACGCTGGACCTTCTTCTCTTGGGGACAGGCAGCTGACCCTTTGTGGGACGCTGCCCAGTCCCTACGGGTTTTCTATTCAGGAAGGCAGCTCTGGAAAGGGGAAAGGGCAAAGGGCCTGTGCGTAGAAGTTAGAATGACTTTAAAGCTCAGCCTTATGATCTGGGCAGTTTGCTTAACCTTTCAAAGCCCTAGTTTGCTTAACAAAGCAACTTGTCCAAGGTGACCTTGTTAGTAGGTGAAGGAGCTGCATTTGAATTTAAGGCTATCTGACCTTGGGTTTGTTCTAATTTGAGCTTTATTTTCTTGGTCAAGATGCATATCTTACTATGTACTCAGTATACAGATGGGTTTAAGCATATATGGGTTTCATTAGAAGGCTCTACTTCCTTCCTGAATGCTTTGTGAAATTCTGGCTGCTTCTCAAATCATAACAAACTGCCACACCTCTGTGCTCTAATTGAGTGCTCTGTGGCTGTGCTCTCCTCTGTCTCCCCCTCCCGCCCCCCACCTGCCCCGTGACCCACCTTCTGCAGTGTGCTGTACCCCAGGGAAACAGTGCCCAAGTGGAGAACTTCCACATTTTCACATGCATGCACGTGTCAGAGTCAAGGCCAAGGTCTCTCAACTCCTAAAAAACAAGGCTACATTCTGTCAGTTCCTTTTACCTCCTTCTCTTGTTTTACTTAAATTATATCTTCATGATTGAAATTGCTTCTAAAAAATTGGATGCTTTCTTCTCCCTTTCCTCCCCGAGTTAAAATATTAGGGACTCAGAAAATGTTTGGGCTGGACTTTGGCTCTCTTGGCTGTACGCTGCTACTGTTGGAGCCAGGAGTAACTTCAGTGGGTATCTGCCTCAACTCGGTTGTCAAAAAGAATAGTTGAGTGTTGGCTAGACTGCATTTTCTGGGAAGGCAGTGATGGTATCTGGTTTTTCCCTATGATATACCAAATACCTAGCATGGTGCCTGGTCCTTAAACAGCACTCCATAAATATTTGCTGAATGAATGAATGAGAAAACAATAACAACAAAACACCAATAACTTTAGTTTTACATTGGCTTGTGTATTCATTTATTCATTCAGCAAATATTCAGTAACCTGAATGCAGAGGACACATCCATTTAGGAACTTAGGGATATAGGCACACCTAGAATATTCTGGTGGATTCACTAGAAAACTTCATTTTTCAATACTTGACAATGCTGGAATCATTTCTAAGGTCACAAGGCAATATCTACTTCTTTTAATATATTCAACTTTTTAGAATAATTTTAGATTTACTGAAAAATTGTGAAGATAGCACAGAGGATTCCTATATACCCTACATCCAATTGTATTTTCATTAACATCATATATTACTATAACAAATTTGTTACAATTAATGAACCAATATTGATGCATGATTATTAACTAAAGCCCATACTTCACTGATATTTCATTCATTTTTCTTAATGTCTTTAGGGTCCTCTTAGCTGTGACCACTTCTCAGATTTTTCTTGTTTTTGGTGATCTTGACAGTTTTGAGGAGTACTAGGTAAGGTATTTTATAGAATGTCCCTCAGTCAGAATTTCCCTGATTTATTTTCTCATGATTAGTTTGGGGTTATGGGTTTTGGGGATCCTGGAAGACTATGGAAAATCATGTCAGTGTACTTGCTACCAAGATCAGTATCACTGTTGGTGTTGACCTTAATAACTTGAACCCCAAATATTTGTATATTGAAAACCTAATACTTAAGCTGATGGAATTAGGAGGTGGGGCCTTTGGGAGGTGACTAGCTGTTGGAGGCAAGTCCACATGAATGCAATTAGTGTCCTTATAAAAGAGAGCCATAATGCTAGCTCACATCTTCTACCATGTAAGGACACATTGAGAAGTTGGCAGTCTACAGCCCTTCATGGGGCCTTCACCAGAACCTGACCATCATGGCACCCAGATCTTGTCCTTATAGCCTTCAGAACTGTGAGAATTAAATTACTTTCATTCATAACTTACCCAGAATGGTGTTTTGTTATAGTAGTCCAAATAGACTAAGACAGAAACCAAGATCTGGGTGTTAGCTGTGCTTATTGCTACTGGGGTATCATTGGTTCTAGGCCCTCTCAGCTGACACAGCATGGAAATATATGTGTATATCATCATCTGTGTGTGTGTGTGTGTGTGTGTGTGTGTGTGTATTTTCCCCATGTAAATATCTGTACCTATCTTAATTTAAACATGAGTTTATAATGGCATCTCCAACTCTACTCCATTACCACATGGATCACCCTAGCCTCCTCGTCTCCTTGCTTATTGGTAAACTCCCATTCCAACTCCCAGTCTTTCCATCTGCCATACATTTTATCTAAGGTACAATTCCAGTATACATGCATAGCAGTATCAGAATTAACACTTAGCCCAGTGGGAAACAACTTTATCAGCTGAACTACAGTGTTCATGTAGTTTCTTTTGTTCTTAATTTTAAATTTTCAAAGTAACTTAGGTCAGCACCTCCCCCCCTCTCCAATCCCCTACAGTGGGGCTGTTCCATATACTTGGAATACTATTAGATTCTCTGGCCAAAATCTGTGTTCCATTCTGGGATTTCCTGACCTTTTAAATGATTTCTTAACATTTGCATGTATTAAGTAAGGTATACTGGTAGAATACAACAAAGTAAAGATAAATAAGCAAAATGATCAACTCACGTGTTTTAAAAAACAGAATAAAAAGACAGAAAGAAGGAAGCAAGAAATAGAGTTAACATTCAAAATTAACATAAAACCCAGAGAAGGTGGTCCAAGATGGTGAGGTAGGAAGATACTGATCTACCTGTCCCACAAACACACCTAGTGAACAGTTAACATATGAAATAATTCCCTGAAAAAGACCTGAAAACTAGCTGAATACTCCTTCACAACAAATGATAAAAGAGCCACATCAAGAGGATAAGAGAGGCAGAGAAGCTGTCTCACAAAAAACCCACCCCTCTGGGAAACAAACAAACAGCCTACCCCAGTGCTGTGACCTACAATCAGGAGGGATCTAACACATGTGGAGCTTCCTGAAGAGTAAGGGGTTTGTGCCTTACCTGAGGCACCCCTACCTTTGGGTCCTGCAAAGGAGAGACAAGCACCCAAAGTGTCTGGCTGTGAGAATAGGGCTTACATCCAGTAGACCCAAAGAGAACCAAGGCTGTTGGGAACCAAAATCCTTCTCAGACCCCAAGGAAGGGTGCTGGGGGGGTGAGCAAAATGTGTGAAGGGAGTCAAGAGGTACAAACTTCCAGTTAGAAAATAAATAAATCACAGGGATGTATTATACCAAAAAGAATAATAATAAAGAAACATTTTAGAAAATTAGGATGATTAAAACATTTAGAAGTTTCTGCTTTCTTTGAGAAAAATTAAACAATAGATAAGTTCATGAGAAGCTTTTAATAAGACACAAATAATTTGAAAAATGATAAGGTAAACTATAGAGAAAGAGAATATTTAACAACTATAACATAATACTATGAACAACTTTGGAACAGCGCAGTTGAAAATTTAGTGACAAGTTCTAAAGGAAAATATGAGTTAAAATTTTGATTGAAGAGGGAATAAGAAAGCTGAATAGAATCGATTAGTAAATAAATAGAATAAGTAGTCATAAGGCTCCAAAGGATAACAGAACCAGATGGTTCCCAGGTGTGTTTTATCAAATATTCAAGAAACCAATAACCCCTAATATTATACAAATTGCTTCTGAGGATAAAGAGAAAAAGAAAGCTCGCCAATTAATTTTGCAAGGCAAAGATAACTTTTGTAAGAAAACCAGACAAAGGCAGTAGGAGAAAGAAAAATTAGAATGCATTCTCATTCTGGGACATGAGAGTATAAATCCAAGACAAATATTTTATGGTTATTATATTCTATATATGCTTTTTGTAAATAACTTCATATCCTCTGTGTATATACATAAAATACATGTAATTTTTTGGTAAATACATATAAATCAGATGTACAACAAACCAGATGTTGGCATAAACTATATATTTTATCTTACCCAAAATGCAGTGTAGTAATAATTTTTATTATGTACTCTTTAAAAATACTTTTCAATTTTTAGTTTAGTCCAGTATAGATCCCTTGAGAGTAGTTTCCTTTTACTTTTTTATGGTCGCTTTGTTTAATCAGAATTTGGAATGAGCATGAAAAAGGAATATTAAAGCTATTTGCTCAAGCTCTTGTTAGAGAAGAGTGTGTTACCTTAAATAAGGAGGCAACTGAGGCAAGCTCAAATGACCAAAAATTGAGCTTACCTGGGAGCAGCCAAGGAACTGCAAATCAGGAAATGCAAAGTGCAGTAACCTGTAAGGAGGCGGTTGAAGATCTTGGGGTGGGTTGTACTTACTGGCAAGGAGTGTCGAGAGCGGGCAGTCCAGACAAGTTCTGCTCAGTAAGTTCATTGGCTTGAGAATGGGGAGAGATTCTTGTCAGGTGTTCAGTGGTCAGGAGATGAGTTTTGGTTTTCTATGGGAAATCAGTCTCTAGGTTCTTAAGTTTCTTGAGGGTAGTGTGCAAGGTTCTCCATTTCACATTCTCTGGTTCCATTTTAGACTGAAATCCTTTCACAGGTGGCCTTACATTTAACTCCCTGGTGACAGAGATGCTGTTGGCTCTCTCTTGTGCCTGCCCTATCAGCCCCTTCCCTGAATGCTCCAAGGGCAGCATACAGAGGAGAAGGCCTTAAGGTGACTTGACTATGGTTGTCATTTTCACTCAAGGCAGAATTGTTTGGGAGTATTGGTGGAAAGGTAAGATACTATTACCTTTCTCCCTTACTATTACCTTACTCACTATTACTTCTCCAACTAGGAAATTGATTATAGCTCAAGACACCTGCAGAGTGAAGAGTCCTTTGAAAGGACTCCTTCCCTTGCTCTTAATGGATTAGTGGGTGGTGGGTAGAGGTTTGTGAGTCAAAGAGAAGCCAGGGATGACCTGTTTTTAACCCAACCTCTATGTTAATGGATTCAGGGACAATGTAGATCCTCAGCGTTACTTGCCAAATGTCAACCTGATTAGTGTGGAACAGAAACATGGATCACCCCAAACAATGTTTAATAAAAATGTTAACATAAAAATCCCTTAAATCTTAAATCCCTTCAGAAACATTTCCTTTGAACTCAAACATTTGAGGATATTTCTCTGTTTCTTAGAATTATGTGTGCATTAACCCCTAAGCAAAATTCCATATTGTGGGGGTGAATACTTCCACAAAGATGCTGACGAGGCGTAAGATGAAGACATGATCCGAAAGTGTTTTACTTATGTTAAAGAAAGTTATTCTGACATTTGTTAAAAGGGTAAGACAGACTTTATTCAAGACGGTTACGATAGGTCTAGAGACCACTGCGATGAGATTTTGCAGTGGAGGAGAGAGAGATTGAGCTCGAATCCAGATACAACAAAGAGAAGTAGGGACTCACAGCCAAGTGGCAGGGTGAAGAAAGGGTCTGTGGATGGAAAGCGACTAGGAATGGCTGGTCATTTTGGCTGAACTGACTGAACAGGATTCTTGCTGCAGGCTTTCTCCTCTGTATGCTGCCCTTGGAGCATTCAGGGAAGATAGTGTATCAGAAGAAGATCAATAGCAGACACTTAACGACTGAGCCACAAAACTTATTATCTGGGGTTGGTGAGGAATGAGGGGTTTGGTCAGATATCAGAGTTATCAGATATCCTTTTTTATATATTTTTGAAGATTTTATTTATTTATATGACAGACAGAGATCACAAGTAGGCAGAGAGGCAGGCAGAGAGAGGGGGAAGCAGGCTCCCTACTGAGCAGAGAGCCCGATGTAGGGCTCAATCCCAGGACCCTGAGACCACGACCTGAGCTGAAGGCAGAGGCTGTAACCCACTGAGCCACCCAGGCACCCCAAGAGTTATCAGATATCCTATCAAGAGTTATCAGATATCCAGATATCCTATCAAAAGTTATCAGATATCCAGGGTGGGAGATTCTAGCAAGATTCCTGCTAAAACTGGCCGATGCAGGATCTACCAGGATGGACGTTGGAAGTCCAGGCCTTGAAGCTTAGATGATAAGCTTCCAGAGAGTCAGGTGAAAGAGAGTCATTGTCACTTGTTGGAAGAGGAAGCTCTCTCAATGGACGCAGGAGTGGTGGGTGCTAGTTCAGAGCACTGAATTTGAGGATGGTTTTTATATAACTGAGGTAGGTCACCACATGTGTTGATGCTGATACATACTTCACACATCCGAGGGCAACACCTGGGAAGAAGTGATGTTTTGTGGCTCGGTCGTTAAGTGTCTGCCTTTAGCTCAGGTCATGATCCCAGAGTCCTGGAATCGAGCCCCACATCGAGCTCCCTGCTCAGTGGAAGCTTGCTTCTCTCTCTCCCAGTCCCCCTGCTTGTGTTCCCTTTGTTGCTGTCTCTCTCTCTCTGTCAAATAAAGAAATAAAATATTTTAAAAAAATAATGAGATCAAGCTGACATGGAATGAGGCCAAAGTATCAAGTTCAATGATAAAAGCCGGTTAAAAAACTGTGTATTTAGTATAATTCCATATTTGAGAAAAACGAATAATAATAATAAATATTAGTTTATGTACAGGGAAGGGAAAAAGCATTAGCATATGAACAGAACTGTTAAAAGTAGTTTTCTTTGGAGAATGATATTAGAGTGACGATTCACGTTTCACATTATGTGATTTAGTCATGTTGAAGAGTTTTTTAATACCAAACATTGCCTTAGGAATTAGCAAAAAATATTTTTAAAGTGGGGAAGGAGTAAGAGAGGCAAGAGGGCCCTTATCCCTCCTTAGCACTGTCTAGGGAAAAGCACTACTAAAGAAGCCAGCCACATCACCAAAGCTCCTAGCCCCAAGGGCGATACCCAAATCTTGTCATCAGCTCCTTCCTTCCCCAAGCAGGACACAGAGTTCACCAACTTTCTGTCTGGGACTCAGGTAACAGCTATGTGAGCTTCTTAAATGTGAAATACATAGGAAGAATTTGTATGGGAGCAATGATGTAAGGTAGTGTATCAGAAGATTAATAGCAAGTACCCAATGCACCAACAAAGCAAATCCTTAGTAGGATGAACACAAGTCCAACACAGTTTAAAGTAAATTTGTGCCAGTGGATTCCATAGAAACCAAAAGCAAGGAACAAAAGTCATCC
The DNA here is from genome assembly GCA_003697995.1 of Taxidea taxus jeffersonii. NCBI lineage: Eukaryota > Metazoa > Chordata > Mammalia > Carnivora > Mustelidae > Taxidea > Taxidea taxus. Next base: position 46,615 of record ML104715.1, on the reverse strand, counting down.
CTTCCAGCACTGGCTTTATCTATAACCCTGGATTTGACACTGGGCTGTTCCCCTTCTTAGCCCTGTGATGTTGGAGAAGGACCTTAACTTCTCTGACCTTTGGCTTGTTTCTTCATCAGTAAAATGGGGAAAATAATAGTATCCACCTCATAAGGCTGTCATGTGGATTAATGCCATATGCCTCAGCTTAGGGCTTCACATAGAATGAAGGCCTAGGAAGTTTCTGCTATTAAAAAAACTATAGAGGGGAGGAGTCAAGATGGCGGAGGAGTAGCAGGCTGAGACGACATCAGGTAGCAGGAGATCAGCTAGATAGCTTATCAACCCATTGCAAACACCTACAAAGCCAACAGGAGATCGAAGAGAAGAAGAGCAATAATTCTAGAAACAGAAAATCAACCACTTTCTGAAAGGTAGGACTGGCAAAGAAGTGAATCCAAAGCAACAGGAGGATAGACCATGGGGGGAGGGGCTGGATCCCAGCAAGGAGCACAAAATCAGGACTTTTAAAAGTCTGCTCCACTGAGAGACATTGCTCCAGAGGCTAAACCGGGTGAAGCCCATGTGGGGTGAGCGTGGCCCCAGGTCCCACAGGGTCACAGAAGGATCAGGGGTGTCTGAGTGTTGCAGAGCTTGCAGGTATTAGAGCAGAGAAGCCAGCTACAGAGACAGAGCCAAGGAGTGAGCTCTCAATGTGGGGTTACCTTGAACCATAATCCGTGGCGCCACTGTTCTGTGAGTGAGGTCGCCACATGATCTGGGGAGACACCCCCTGGAAGAGCTCAGGGATCTGAGGGGTTCAGAGACTCCAGGCGGAGCTGTGTGCCAGAGACAGAGACACTTAGTCACAGGCTGGGTGAGTTTGGAACATGGCAAGAGGCCAGGGAGACGGGAGTGATTGAGTGCTTTTCTCTGAGGGCGCACTGAAGAGTGGGGCCCTGAGCTCTTGCTCCTCTGGGCCGGAGATTGGGAGGCTGCCATTTTCATTCCCGTCCTCTGGAACTCTATGGAAAGTGTTCAGGAACAAAAGCTTCCGAAAGCGAACCTGAGCGGATTACTTAGCCTGGCCCCTGGTAAGGGCGGTGGTGTAAGTGTACCTCAGGCAAAGACACTTGAGAATCAACAGGCCCCTCCTCCAGAAGATCAACAAGAAATTCAGCCAAGACCAAGTTCACCTACCAAGGAGAACAGCAGAATTCCAGAGGAGGAGAAAGCAAAGCATGGAATTCATGGCTTTCTCCCCATGATGCTTTAATCTTGCAGTTAATTAATTTTTTTAATTTTATTTTTTTCTTCTGCTAAAATTTTTGTTAACTTTTACCCTTTCCTCTTTTAACGTTTTTTAACTAGTTTATCTTAAAAATACCTTTCATTAAAAAAAAAAATAATCTTTTTTGAACCTTCATTCTTATAGTCATATTTTATCCTACATTGTATCTAACTTTATTTTTGGTATACACATAGGGTTTTTTCTTCTAAAAATTTGGGGTACAACTTCTTCTAATAGATCAAAATATACCCTAAATCCAGCTCCAGGCTTGTTCTAGTCTCTAGCCCAAGCAAATTCTCTCCACTTTCATTTCCTTTATTCTCCCAACCAACTTACTTTATCAAATCATTTTTTAGAAATTAAAAAAAATTTTTTTTTCATCCTTATAGGCATATTCCATCTCTTCATTGTGTTTACCCTTATATATGTTTTTCATTCATTAAAATTTTGGGATGTAATTTCTTCTAAGAGACCAAAATACTCCCGAAAGGGTGACCCTGTTCTGGTCACCAGTCTAATATACATATATATATATATATATATATATACTCATTTTATATTTTTTCTTTTTTTTTAAAGATATTTATTTATTCGTTAGAGAGAGAGAGCAAGCAAGCACAGGCAGACAGAGTGGTAGGCAGAGGCAGAGGGAGAAGCAGGCTCCCTGCTGAGCAAGGAGCCTGATGTGGGACTCGATCCCAGGACGCTGGGATCATGACCTGAGCTGAAGGCAGCCACTTAACCAACTAAGCCACCCAGGCGTCCCTTATATTTTTTTTTATTTGTTTTCTTTTTAAAATTTTTTTTTCTGAACTTCTTTTTATCCCCTTTCTCCCCCCCCGCCATGATTTGGGGTAGCTTCTGATTTGGTTAAAGCACATTTTCCTGGGGTCTTTGCCACCCTTTTATTATTTTATTTGCTCCTACATATATTCTTATCTGGACAAAAAGACAAGGTGGGAAACCTTACCACAAAAAAAAGAACAAGAGGCAGTACCGAAGGCTAGGGATCTAATCAATACGGACATTGGTAATATGTCAGATCTAGAGTTCAGAACGACGATTCTCAAGGTTTTAGCCGGGCTCAAAAAAGGCATGGAAGATATTAGAGAAACCCTCTCTGGAGACATAAAAGCTCTTTCTGGAGAAATAAAAGAACTAAAATACAACCAAGCTAAAATCAAAAAAGCTATTAATGAGGTGCATCGAAAATGGAGGCTCTTACTGCTAGGATAAATGAGGCAGAAGAAAGAATTAGTGATATAGAAGACCAAATGACAGAGAATGAAGAAGCTGAGCAAAAGGGAGATAAACAATACTGGACCATGAGGGGAGAATCTGAGAGATAAGTGACACCATAAAACGAAACGACATTAGGATAATTGGGATTCCAGAAGAAGAAGAAAGAGAGAGGGGAACAGAAGGTATATTGGAGAGAATTACTGTAGAGAATTTCCCTAATATGGCAAAGGGAACAAGCATCAAAATCCAGGAGGCAGAGAGAATCCCCTCAAAATCAATAAGAATAGGACCACACCCCATCACCTAATAGTAAAATTTACAACTCTTAGAGACAAAGAGAAAATCCTGAAAGCAGCACGGGACAAGAAGTCTGTAACATACAATGGTAAAAATACTAGATTGGCAACAGACTTATCCACAGAGACCTGGCAGGCCAGAAAGAACTGGCATGATATATTCAGAGCACTAAACGAGAAAAACATGCAGCCAAGAATACTTTATCCAGCTAGGTTATCATTGAAAATAGAAGGAGAGATTAAAAGCTTTCAGGACAAACAAAAACTGAAAGAGTTTGTAAACACCAAACCAGCTCTACAGGAAATATTGAAAGGGGTCCTCTAAGCAAAGAGAGACCCTAAAAGTATTACCAGAAAGGAACAGAGACAATATACAGTAACAATCACCTTACAGGCAATACAATGGCACTAAACTCATATCTCTCAATAGTTACCCTGAATGTAAATGGGCTAAATGCCCCAATCAAAAGACACAGGGTTTCAGAATGGATAAAAAAACAAAACTCATCCATATGCTGCCTACAAGAAACTCATCTTAGACCTGAAGACACCTCCAGATTGAAAGTGAGGGGGTGGAAAACAATTTACCATGCTAATGGACATCAGAAGAAAGCTGGGGTGGCAATCCTTGTATCAGATCAATTAGATTTTAAGCCAAAGACTATAATAAGAGATGAGGAAGGACACTTTATCATACTCAAAGGGTCTGTCCAACAAGAAGATCTAACAATTTTAAATATCTATGCCCCTAACATGGGAGCAGCCAACTATATAAACCAATTAATAACAAAATCAAAGAAACACACTGACAATAATACAATAATAGTAGGGGACTTTAATACACCCCTCACTGAAACGGACAGATCATCCAAGCAAAAGATCAACAAGGAAATAAAGGTCTTAAATGACACACTGGACCAGATGGACATCACAGATATATTCAGAACATTCCATCCCAAAGCAACAGAATACACATTCTTCTCTAGTGCCCATGGAACATTCTCCAGAATAGATCACATCCTGGGTCATAAATCAGGTCTCAACAGGTATCAAAAGATTGGGATCATTCCCTGCATATTTTCAGACCACAATGCTCTGAAGCTAGAACTCAATCACAAGAGGAAATTTGGAAAGAGCACAAATACATGGAGACTCAACAGCATCCTTCTAAAGAATGAATGGGTCAACCAGGAAATTAAAGAAGAATTGAAAAAAACCATGGAAACAAATGATAATGAAAGCACAATGGTCCAAAATCTGTGGGACACAGCAAAGGCAGTCCTGAGAGGAAAATATATAGTGATACAAGCCTTTCTCAAGAAACAAGAAAGGTCTCAAATACACAACCTAACCCTACACCTAAAGGAGCTCGAGAAAGAACAACAAAGAAAGCCTAAACTCAGCAGGAGAAAAGAGAAATAGTAAAGATCAAAGCAGAAATCAATGAAATAGAAACCAAAAAAACAATAGAACAAATCAATGAAACTAGGAGCTGATTCTTTGAAAGAATTAATAAGATTGATAAACCCCTGGCCAGACTTATCCAAAAGAAAAGAGAAAGGACCCAAATAAATAAAATCATGAATGAAAGAGGAGAGATCACAACCAACACCAAAGAAATACAAACAATTATAAGAACAAACTATGAGCAACTCTATGCCAACAAATTTGACAATCTTGAAGAAATAGATGCATTCCTAGAGACATATAAACTACCACAACTGAACCAGGAAGAAATAGAAAACCTGAACAGACCCATAACCAGTAAGGAGATTGAAGCAGTCATCAAAATTCTCTAAACAAACAAAGCCCAGTGCCAGACAGCTTCCCAGGGGAATTCTGCCAAACATTTAAAGAAGAATTAATTCCTATTCTCCTGAAACTGTTCCAAAAAATAGAAATGGAAGGAAAACTTCCAAACTCACTTTATGAGGCCAGCATCACCTTAATCCCCAAACCAGAAAAGGATCCCATCAAAAGAAAAAGAGAATTACAGACCAATATCCTTGATGAACACAGATGTGAAAATTCTCACCAAAATAGGAGCCAATAGGATCCAACAGTACGTTAAAAGGATTATTCACCACAACCAAGTGGGATTTATTCCAGGGCAGCAAGGTTGGTTCAACATCCGCAAATCAATCAATGTGATATAATACATTAACAAAAGAAAGATCAAGAACCATATGATACTCTCAATAGTTGCTGAAAAAGCATTTGACAAAGTACAGCATCCCTTCCTGATCAAAACTGTTCAAAGTGTAGGGATAGAGGGCACATACCTCAATATTATCAAAGCCATCTTTGAAAAACCCACTGTAAATATCATTCTCAATGGAGAAAAACTGAAAGCTTTTCCACTAAGGTCAGAAAAATGGCAGGGATGTCTGTTATCACCACTGCTATTCAACAGAGTACTAGAAGTCCTAGCCTCAGCAATCAGACTACAAAAAGAAATTAAAGGCATCCAAATTGGCAAAGAAGAAGTCAAACTATCACTCTTTGCAGATGATATGATACTATATGTGGAAAAATCCAAAAGACTCTACTCCAAAACTGCTAGAACTTGTACAGGATTTCAGTAAAGTGTCAGGATATAAAATCAGTGCAGAGAAATCAATTGCATTTCTTTACAGCAACAACAAGACAGAAGAAAGAGAAATTAAGGAGTCAATCCCATTTACAATTGCACCCAAAACCATAAGATACCTAGGAATAAACCTAACCAAAGAGGCAAAGAATCTTACTCAGAAAACTATAAAGTACTCATGAAAGAAATTGAGGAAGACACAAAGAAATGGAAAAATGTTCCATGCTCCTGGATTGGAAGAACAAATATTTTGAAAATGTCTATGCTACCTAAAGCAATCTACACATTTATTGCAATCCCCATCAGAATCCCATCCATTTTTTTCAAAGAAATGGAACAAATAATCCTAAAATTTATATGGAACCAGAAAAGACCTCGAATAGCCAAAGGAATATTGAAAAAGAAAGCCAAAGTTGGTGGCATCACCATTCCAGACATCAAGCTTTATTACAGAGCTGTCATCATCAAGACAATATAGTACTTGCACAAAAACAGACACGTAGATCAATGGAACAGAATAGAGAACCCAGAAATAAACCCTCAACTCTATGGTCAACTAATCTTCGACAAAGCAGGAAAGGAATGTCCAATGGAAAAAAGACAGCCTCTTCAACAAATGTTGTTGGGAAAATTGGACAGCCACATGCAGAAAAATGAAATTGGGCCATTTCCTTACACCACACATGAAAATAGACTCAAAATGGATGAAGAACCTCAGTGTGAGAAAGGAATCCATCAAAATCCTTGAGGAGTACACAGGCAGCAACCTCTTCGACCACAGCCACAACAACTTCTTCCTAGGACCATCGCCAAAGGCAAGGGAAGCAAGGGCAAAATGAACCTCTGGGACTTCATCAAAATCAAAAGCTTTTGCACAGCAAAGGAAACAGTTAGCAAAACCAAAAGACAACTGACAGAATGGGAGAAGATATTTACAAATGACATATCAGATAAAGGGCTAGTATCCAAAATCTATAAAGAGCTTAGCAAACTCAACACCCAAACAACAGATAATCCAATCAAGAAATGGGCAGAGGACAGGAACATATATTTTTGGGAAGAAGAAGACATCCAGATCACCAACAGACATATGAAAAAATGCTCCACATCACTCGGCATCAGGCAAATACAAATCAAAACCACAATGAGATACCACCTCACACCAGTCAGAATGGCTAAAATGAACAAGTCAGGAAATGACAGATGCTGGCGAGGATGCAGAGAAAGGGGTACTCCCCTACACTGTTGATGGGAATGCACCTGGTGCAACCACTCTGGAAAACAGCATGGAGGCTCCTCAAAAAGTTGAAAATAGAGCTACCCTGTGACCCAGCAATTGCACTACTGGGTATTTACCCTAAAGATACAAACGTAGTGGTCTGAAGGAGCACGTGCACCTGAATGTTTATAGCAATAATGTGCACAATAGCCAAACTATGGAAAGAACCTAGATGTCCATCCACAGATGAATGGATAAAGAAGAGGTGAGATACATATATATATATATATATATATATATATATATAATGGAATACTATGCAGCCATAAAAAGGAATGAAATCCTGCCATTTGTGACGACATGGATGGAACTAGAGGGTATATATATATATATACATATATATATATATATATCATGGAATACTATGCAGCCATAAAAAGGAATGAAATCCTGCCATTTGTGATGATATGGATGGAACTAGAGGGTATTATGCTTAGCGAAATAATCCAGTCAGAGAAAGACACCTACCATATGATCTCCCTGATATGAGGAAGTGGAGATGCAACGTGGAGGGTTTGGGGTGTAGGAAAAGAATAAATGAAACAAGATGGGATCGGGAGGGAGACAAACCATAAGAGACTCTTAATCTCACAAAACAAACTGGGTGAGGGTTGCTGGGGGGAGGGGTGTCGGGAGAGGATGGTTGGGTTATGTACACTGGGGAGGGTATATGCTATGGTGAGTGCTGTGAAGTGTGTAAACCTGGTGATTCCCAGACCTGTACCCCTGGGGCTAATAATACATTATATGGTTATAAAAAATAAATAATTTTAAAAAACTATAACAAATGAAGACAAATATGTGTAAAGGCAAAATGGAAACAAAACCAAATACAACCACAGACACTTGTTTATATGCTAAAACACAAAAGCATTAAATAAAGGTTTATTGGCATTGTGTTACTGATACACATTATATCACATGTAAGCATTACAGCAAATTCTGCATAATAAGGTCTATACGAAAATACTGAGCCAGGTTGTTGTGGTATAGTATAAGACATCATTGAAATGAAAAATTCTGCACAATAAGAGGAATTTAGCAATAGTTTGTGAATTATTTCTCTCCTGTCTCTAGCTCTCTGTATTTATCTTTTGTCAAAGATCATTTGTTTCCAAATGTTCTGGCCAAGCCTTACATGTATTTTAAGTTTTTCCCATTTTTATCAATCTATTCCTCATGTATTCTATTCTGATGAAATTCTGGTTCATTAATGAGCTCTAGAGCTGGCAAGCACACAAGTGGAAGGAGAAAGATGCATGACTTTGGAGCCAGATCTATCAACTTTATGTCTACTTTGCCACCTTGAGAATTATGTTTCTTTGTTCTTCAGGTTACTTGTCTGTTTGGTGAGACTACAATAATGTCTTCATCTCAGAGTTGTTAGGATTAAATAACTCTATTTCCCATGTCTGGCACTCAGTATGTGCTTAAAGATTGTTCGTTTCCCTGCTTTTCCAAAAGGAATCTTAGAGATTGTCAGTCTTCTTATTTTACAAATGAGAAAGTGCAAGTCCACAAAAGTTAAAAAAAAAAATATATATATATACACACATATATATATATATATATATATAAAACAACAACAACAAAAAAAAACCCACAAACCCACTCACCCCAAATCCCATTTCTACTACATTGCACTGCATCCTTTCTTCTAGAAGCTTGTTTAACTTCAATAAAAAAAACAGTGGAATAGAAAAGTATTCTTTTCCTCTTTTTAATATAGGTAAGCCACCAAGAGATTTTTAAAGTAGGAGTACGTTTTATGAAAGGTAATACGTAGTCTAAGAACTGTCTTAAATCCACAGAAACATTAAAAACAGAAGTTCTGTGCTTCCAAGATTTCCATAGCAGGCCATAAGTATTCTGTATGCTTTGGCACCAGAACCCCGGGAACTGAGTATTTATCTGCACATTTCAATTCAGGCCTCCCGGAATGCTTGCCCATGGAATTGGCGAAGGGTGGGCGTTCAGAATTTAGAGCAGTCAAGTTTGCTCAGCACACAGCTGTATTTGAAGCCCCGGCTCTCTGCCATTAGTCCAGGGGACTTGGACAAAACACAATTTAAATGTCAATGTTGTGATCTTACACTGCTGTGTATCTTTGGCATCTTTTCCATACCTGAAGAGATCACCTGATGGATAACCCAGGGGAGCCCATTATCACGTACTTGGTGGAAAAAGCAAAAACTCAGCAACCTCCCAGTTTGATCTTGGACTTGTTGAGAAAGAATGGCACCCTTTCTTCAGCAGGAAGAAGATACTCAATACTGCCATTTAAAAATAGCCAGCCAGAAAAGTCTGTTATTTCTTTAAAAACTGTTCTGAAAGTGACATTTTACTATAATAAAACTGGTCACATTTTTATTTGGTTCTCTAAACAGTGCACGTGTACTTGTCTGTCTCTCTCCCTTGTCTCACGTGCCTCTTGTCTCAGGTGTAAGTTCCTGCTCCATCCAGAAAGAGCAGGACACATGAAATGTTGTTGAGGCCACTTGGGGCTGCTATGATACATGGAAACTCAGCTGTTGGAAACGGGCCGAATTTGTCATGATACCAGTTGCTCTTACCAAATTGCTCATATAGTGGACTAGATCTCTTGTTAAAACCATTACATGGTTACACCACAAGCTAGTTACTTTGCCATATGGATCCGCAGATGAGCATGAAATGGGTCAGACAAACACAGAGGACTGGGATTTTTCTGTGGCTCTTGAGGGTAACATGCTGCTTCTAAAAACTGCTCTTATTCTGGCTGTGTGGAACATTTCCAGCCTGAGTGGTAAAAGCAGCTATTATATTAATCTTATTTAATAGGTCTGAGTTCACTTGATAGGAAGGGATGAGACTGAACAGCCTAACTTCTAACCCCACTGTGTATTAATGTACTTGGTTCTGTTTGTTACATAAACAGCTTTTCTCAGAAACAAAAGCCTGTCAGAGCTTTCATTAAGGATGGACATTTGGGGTTTTGTCAAGTAGATCTTAAAACAGCTGCATATGGGGGCACCTGGGTGTCTCAGTCCGTTAAGCGTCCAACTCATGGTTTTGGCTCAGGTCTATGATCTCAGGGTTGTGGGATCGAGCCCCGCACTGGGTTCTGAGCTCAGTGAAGTCCGCTTGAGGATTCTCTCTCTCCCTCTGCCCCTCCCCCCACTTGCATACTGTTTCTCTCTAAAATAACTAAAAATCTTTAAAAAATTGATTTAAAAATTTTTGTATATTATGCTGTGCTGCCTTATTTACACAAGTTGGAAGAATTATACCAAGACCTAACTATAGACAAGAAATAGAGAGATTTGCTTATTTCCAAATTACGGCAACGTTAATCTTGGCAGGTATTTATGCAAGAAGAGAGAAAACCAAAACATTTTGAAATTGCTGATTAAAACTCAGTTTCTGACAGTAATTTTGGACTCAAAAACAAAGCAACACATTCATCACCTCTCTTATTATAAGATGATTATTTTTTTCTAGACTCTTCTGTCTGGATCTCATCACCCATACTGAGAACTGATGTGCTCCAACTTCTCGGTATTACACCTGTGTCTCAATTCAAATATTATTTCAAATTCTAAAGTCTTGGGACATGTCTGCATCCTGGGAGGATACTTGATGTGTCCTCGGCTTGAAGTCTCTAAACTTTACATTTCTGACAGGTTTCAAGAAAGCCTTATACTTACCTGAAAGTTCTCACTTGTAGCCCAATGGGATGATATGGGAAGCCGCGTAGTGTTGAGGTATGAACCAAACCAAGCCCTGCCTTGCGTGTCCTTGACATCTAAAGGTTAAACACCTCAGGATGGAAAAGTTGAGTAGCGCTGAGAAAGGTTTTGAGCTATGTGTTCCACACCCACCTACCGCGACTCCTGCTTTAGTTTATCAGGAACAGAATTTTACAAACCCTGATCATCAGTCTATGATAGGACCTTGTTGTTCCTACACGGGCCATAAAACCACATCTGGTACTATCTTCTATCTCTCTTATCAATAGTAACCTGCCTTTAAGCAGCTGCCCTATGGCGTCAGGATGTCTCCACGTAGTCCTCTGGTATGTAGCAATGGGAACCCTTGAAACTGTTTTACTACCGATACAGGTGGTCACTCTCTTTGTTCTGTTAGCTATATATAGTGGTGCATGGTTCTGAATAAAGTTGACACTGCTTGGACATCATCCTCTGTGTCCCTCCTGTCCTCATCTCTTTGCGTCTTATCGTCCTTTCACCATCCTCTTACCCTCTCCACCCTGGTCATGTTGTAGCGCTGGCAGTGACAGGATGATGAGTTACATTCATCCTGGTTTCTCTTTTTTAATGAGTCTTTTCTTAGGACTCCGTGTTCTTCCTCGGACTACTTTCCTCCCCCTCTAACACTCGTGGGTAGCTAATGCCATATCTTCAGTAGTATCTGAATAATGACAAGATGACAATATAACTGTGCCTAAGGTCATGCACTCTTCAATCCTGGAACCAGTTATTTGCCTGTGATGGCAATCAATAGCCTTCTATTTATTTTACCTTGAAACATATTTAAAAATATTTTTGAAAGAGCTATAAGGGTGATATGAAAAGCCATTCTAAGTAACTTTGTCTCTAAATTTTGATTACTAAATTTGTTTCTCAAAGATTGAGAAGGAGGAATGTGAATGAACCAAACTGAAAATCTTATCCAAATAACATGATCAATCCTCCCTGGGAAATGCAAATATCAATCAGCGGATACAATTTTAATAGAGTGGGTGGTGATTAGGCCAGATTTTCCACTGTAATTTTGCATATAAAAAACAGAATCTAAAATCTTAATAAAGTTAAGCTAATAGGAGATCTCTCACTGTCCTTGTTCTCTCAGTCCCCTTAGAGAAAGAAATTAAAAGAAAACCTATTTTTCTCCATGCTCCATTTCATCTCCCTGCCCTCCTCTCTCCCACTTTCCACCTTCAAAGTGACAACAAAGGCCTAAATCCCAAACCGCTGTCTATTTTTCTGGCTAAACTGCTCTGGGAAAAAACACAATGATGAGTGTGCCCTGATGCCTCCCAGGTCCTGTGGACAGCTACAAACAGAGGACAGCTGAGGTCTAGCCTTGGTCACTTCTCCTGGTGCTGGTGAGAGAATCCGAGTCAAGTTCCCAGACAATTTTATCTCTATCACACCATATCAGAGTGGGGAAGGAAGTGGTTGGAGATGCTCCAAATGACCTTGTTTTTCAAGTTAGATGCTAACTTGTTTTGTTTCGCTTTGAAACCAGCCACAGAAGAGAGACATAGAAGGATACTCTGGTTTCCCTTTCTTTACGAGTGACAGAAGTTTCACAGTGTATATTTAATTTTCCTATAAGTTCTAAAAGGCAAATTTCACTGGGGCCACGAAAGAATTCTCAAATTTATCCAGACTACGTAGAAATCACCATCACAGCGGGCTGAAAGGTAAGAGCTTGGGTAAATTGACTTGGCTGGGTTCCCAGGGGTCCACAGGCATTAGGCAATATCTGAGAGTAAGTCCATCGTCTTCAGAAGCTGCAATAACTCTTTGATCCTCTGTCGTTCCATTTAGCACACTGCTCTATAAGAACATACTTGCGAGTAACAGGAGGAAGTCAGTTCTGCTTCCAAAAGCACCCCGTTTATAGCTTAGGATGTAGCATCTCTGGGATGTTGTCAATTTTAAGTTCCAGGCTGATTGGCTACATGGCCACTGGGCACGTGCCTTTTTTTTTCTCCTTTTTTAACATTCTTTCGGGTACCGTTACTGTTTTATATGGATGTGATCAATTTTCTTTTGATATCATAACCCAGAGGAGTTGGATGATGGATTTTTAGGGGACATGTTTTATCCTCAGGTGATCAGAGGACCTTTCAAAATGACCACCACGTACACTACCTCAGCCATAGCGATCCTCCCCACCAGAGGAATGCTACTGACACATGCCCGCCACATGGAGGCTGGTGCCAGTACATGGGGACAGTGGAGAGGTCAAGAGGTTGCATATGTCCCCATTTGTAGTTACAGGAGCACTTTATAATTTCAGAATCATAGAATTCTACAAAAGACAATGTCTTATAATAATACCAAGTATCTTCTAATGTCATCTTACCCAAATCTGTCACCACCCAATTTATAGATGGGCAAGGGGGACAGGGAGTTAACAGATCTGCTAAAGTTATATAGCTCTGGTGACCACAAATTCTACACTCTTCTGAATCCTGATCTAATGTTCTCATGACAGCTCATGTATAGAACCGTGGAGAATGAAATGATCTAAAGGTGCTCTTGGCGCCGTCTTTGCTAAATGGTTTCTGTTATTATTTGCCTAAATTTTAATTATGCTGAAATTACTTGGTAAAAATTTGTGAAAAATCAAAGTATCAGACTGTTAATGTTATCAAAACAGTAGCTTCTGTCGTCTCCTCGTTACCAAATAAAGTCCTAATTGGTGGTTGCTAGATTGCTTCAGACAGACATTAAAATCAGTATCTTGCTAATATTCAAGCAGATGGAAAATACTTGGGATATCCCAATTTTGTACTTAAAATAGATGCTTATTTTTAAAATAAATATAATATATTTTAGGCTGTTGAGAATGATCTGTTCAATCCTTGTTGAGCTACAGTGTTTGACTTTGCCTATTCTTTCTTTCTTTCTTTCTTTCTTTTGCCTATTCTTTTAAAACAAGTCTGTTGGAATTCTCTCAACAATCATGATACCTGGCTAAAAATCAGTGTCTGAAAGCAAACTGTATCTCTAATGCCACTGTAACCTTGCAGAGATGCACCATGCTATCTTAATTATTACAAAGAAGGTTGATTCTGGTGCCAAATTATATAAGGGCGCAGTTTTTGAACAGAATAGAAATTGAATACACCATGGTAGCTGCTTGGGAAAATGAACAGTATATAATCTAATATCTTTAATTTTATGTACATGAATATAATGTATGTCAACTTTGTACATGAGATACATACAGTATTTAAACATTTTACTCAACAGATAAGAATTTACAATAGCAATATAATTGACTAAGGGCCGTCCACTTAATTATATACTTAGATTAGATCTGTACTTTAACAGGAAAAGAATTTAATAGTTTACAATCATAGAAACACTGACATTTAAAACAAGACTTTATAAAATAATTTATATATATCCTAGCATCTATAGAGAGGAATGATTTGCATTTGTGGATGTGTGCAATGAATGGCATATTTTAAATTTTCAGGTAATAAAATAATTTAGAAGCAGTTCATGCAGTGGTCAAAGCAAGGGATGGCAGTTCCTTCCAGATGCCCTCTCTGATAGCAACGGGCAGCAGATGCACACTAGGTACCACTGAGGCACACTAGAACAAGACTCCTCAACAGTTACTCCTATAAACACCAATATACACAAGTTGATATCCTTCCGTCCACAGTCCAAAGACTGGTCGCCACTTCTCTCAGCCGTGGGAGTAGTCAGTTTATGCTTAAAGTGATTCCATATCTGTCCTGCAGGTCTGTGTAATAGCATCTCGCCATACGAGGTAACTAACAGAACTTCCTGGTTTTCACGACTTTACTCTGGTACTTCACCGAGTGTCCCCCGTGTCCTATGACATACACATCCAGCAGGTAAGACTTTCCGGGCAGAAGCCCCTTAATCGTTTCCGTGGTCACTGCTTTCTGTAGGTTTTGACTGTGGAAATATTTACAGAGGACTTTTTCCGATTTCTTCCTCGTGTCTGGTCCTAGGCATTGGTTTTGTTCTCTTCTCTTCTGGTCTTCATTGTAGCTATCGTCCACTTCCTTTTTGTAGATGCAGAACTTGTTCCTCTCCTGAGTGCCCAGCCACGCCACGGTGGCCGAAGAGCAGGTGCGGAGCTTGTCGAAGGCTTTGATTCTCGTGTCTTCAGGAAGAGAGGGGAACGGCTGCTTGCTCGGCCTTGTGGTAGCCAGGATCTTCAACATCGATGCCCCTTTCTTGTGTCCTTTCAGTCGGATGACATACTTCGCTTTCGGCTTTCCTCGAAGCTGAAACTGCCGAATGCCTTCCACATTCTGAGACAGGAGAAGCTTCCCATCCCTTCTCACTTGGATCTGAATAGCATCCAGACAGGAGTGAACAAAGAAAGTGACTTTTTGGTGAGAAGAGACCGGCGCAAAGCGTAAAAACTTCGCTCCCTTCCGTTTGACGAATACATCCGAAACTTTCCCATCTTTTAGCTCAACTGTCTTCTGTTTTGCTTCTTCCTTGGTCCTGGCAAAGGTGCCCACGTACGCTGTACTCATGTTGCTGTTGCTATTGGCCACGAAGACATCGAAGTAGTACTGCGTGTCTGGCTTCAGATCTGAGACCGTGAAGATGTTCTTGTTCCCGATGCAGATTTTCTGAATGTCGACTTTGGGCCTCCAGTACACATGCCGCCCCAGTTTTGGAGAAGGCTTTGCTAGGAAGCTGCGTTCTTTACCCGGATTCTCTGAAGGAAACCCGAAATGGGCAAAGTCAAAGGGGCTAAAGTCCAGACCGGGTTTTGGAGCCATCATAAAAGCATCGTCTGCACTCAGTTTGGCTTCTACCGCACAGAGACTTTTGAAATTGTGCTCCTTGTTGATGACCACACAGTACTGAATGGGTTGTTTCAGCAAGGAGGCCGTGGGGCTTGGTTTCCAGGCCAAAGTGACCGTGGTTCGTCCCAGAGAGGTCACATCTACCCTTGGATCATAAGGTAATTCGGGGTAGGGCTGATCAGACTCCGGGGTTGTGGTGGCATAGACTTTGAAATGTGTGTCTTTCTCTGTTGAAAGCAGCTCCAACTGGTATAAACCAGATGGAGAACTAGAAGATATGAAATATTCCACATCATTGCCTTTGTAGGAGAATAATTCCGTGCCTTCCTCATGAATGATCTGTTGCTGCCTCTGCTGCTCCAGAGGCTCGGGCTCACCTAGAAGACGTGAGAGAAACACAAGCTACGGGTCAGGGTATGTACTGTGGCTTGCCGACCTTAGATTCTGTTTTTAAGACTATCTTATTTTGCACTGTTATAAAAATAATAATGTGGGGTGCCTGGGTGGCTCTGTCAGTGAAGCGTCTGACCCTTGAGTTCTGCTCAGGTCATGATCTCAGGGTTGTGGGACTGAGCCTCAAGTCAGGCTCCGTGCTCAGTGGAGTCGACTTGGGAGTCTCTCTTCCTTTCCCTCTGACCCTCTCCCCACTTGCTCTCTCTCTCTCTAAAATAAATACATCAATCAATCTTAAAAAAAATTATGATGCTCCCAGTGTAATTGGGAAATAGAGGAAAAGAACAAGATAAAAAAATCATCCATTAATTCATGATCCCAAGACAGTCCTTCATTAATATTTTGATTCATTGCCACTCAGTCCTTTACATGTTTTTATGCAATTGATATTATTCTTTTTCATCTTTCTCTATAACTTAATAACACTTATTCTCATACATATATGCTCCCAGAGGAACCTCTATTTTGAATCCTGTCTTCCTCACTTAAAATTATTATTTCATAATATATAAAATTATTTTATAATTTTTCTTTTATAAAATAAAATTATTATTTTATAATGAAATTTATAATAAAATAATAATTTTGTAAAACCAATATTTTCATAAATATATAAATAATATCATTGGTCAATTTTTGACCATTTAAGATAGTGCCATGTATATATATATGTGTATGTGTGTATGTATGTATGTATCTATATCTATCTATCTATACACACACACACACATGTACATACATACATGTTGGCTTTTCTGAATTTAAATTTAGGCTTCAGAATTAACTGTAATTACTGAAAGTTTTAGGTCAAAGACTGTAAGCCTTTGAAAGATTAATCCCTACTATCAATCTGCTTATCAAAAGGATTAAATTTGATTGCATTTTGATGGCCAGATATTTCACTAGTTTTATTCTTGTTACCAGGACTGGACAGTCTCTCATTAAAATATAGAATATGAAGCACCAGTAAGAGGACCTAATTTTCAGTGTAGAGAACATATGCCTAGGAATAATAGAAGGAAAATATTGAAACCAAACTAATTTTTTTCTATCTTTTTATTCTTAATATCAGATACCACATAGACGCCAGATAAGCTTAGATACCAGGACTTGGTGAAGGATTGGGTAGCCAGTGTGAGAATGCACCCTGTTCAGCTTATTACTGCAAATTGAGTGAGGGCTGTAGAATTTCATAGTCCCAAACCAGGAGATGAACGATCTCATGCTGTTATTTATTCTCTATCTCCCTTGATAACATACTTCCCATATTCTCTTAGTTACAACTCTCTGTCATCTCATCGCTATGAGCAGCGCATCTAGCTTGCATCCTTTGTGTGGCACCAGTGACCAACACTTCACCTTTAAGCTGTGATGCCTTCACCCCTTGAAGGAAGCAGGTCACCCCAGAGCCTCATGTGGACTCTTCTCATTTCCCTGTATTTTGGTATTTGCTTTCCACAATCTGTATCTTCTTTAAATGCCTAACATACCCCTCCTACTGACTTTCTTGTCATCCTGGGCTTTCAGTGGTGCTCAAAGCCTTTTTACTCCTCTTTTCGGGGCCATCCTTTACTCCCCAGAGATCTTGGCTGCATAACGGAATCACCTAGGAGGAGATTTTAATAGTCCCAATGTCCAGATCACACTCCAGGACAATTAAATAAGAACCTTTAAGGGTGGGATCCAGGCATCAGTAGTTTTTAAAGCCCCCAGTGCTGATTCCAATCTGTGGGTGAGATTGCAAACCACAGCTAGAAAGGCTAGTCCAAACCTTTCCATTTTCCTCACCCCTTCAGGCTCCGAGTCTGTCTCTCTTAACTGTCAAGTGGTTTTGACAGTGTCAAGATCACTGTCATTCAGTGCCATCCCCACTGCAAAATCTCCAGTGTCTTCCCCTATGCATCCATGCTGCTTTTTCTTACAAACAGGAGGCTGTCTATGTCATGAGTCTTTTAGTTATCCATTCAGAGTTCCGGGGCCAAACTTAACATGCTGCTTACCCGAGCCTTCCCCGCTTGTGTCTTCTGGCAGCTCTTGGAGACTCAGTTTCCATTCTAAAGGTGCATCACAGGGAGTCACTGTGACTGATAATGGAGTATTGTCTTCTTCAACCACAAAGAAATACCTGTGGGGAAGTGGACCAGTTGAGACTGAGATCATTGGTTCTAGGACTTATTAAGAGTCACTGGAAAAATACTGGTTTTCTTTTTATTCACTTAACAGAACTACTCTGACCCCTTATGGAAAATACCACCTTCCTACCCATGAAGCTGTCTTTCACACTTCTTCATTTGTCTTCAAAGCACTTATCGCTACCTGACATATTATATATTTCTTTGTTTACCTTTTTATTTTTCCATCTCCTCTAACTAGAATGAAAGCTGGAAGAGGGCTGGGCATTTGGTTCATTGATGAAGACTTAGAGACTAAAATAATTCCCAATAAATACTTGTTGAATGAATTGATTAAGTTCAGACTTCAGCTTTTTGGGGAAAGTCCTTAATTGTTTGCAGAGTCTAAAACTTCCTCAGTGGTGGGGTCCCTGCCTACCTCACTGGCCTTTCATCTTCTGTGCTTGAACCACATGGGGCTCTCCTAGTTTCCTAGAATCTGCCCTATATTGGAACCTCTGGGATGTTGTTTCATATGCCTGAAATGCACCCCTTTGCCCTTACTCATGTCACCTCTGAATTCAGGGCTGCCTTTTCTGACTCCTAATTCTGGGTTAGGTTCTCGTATACTCAGTGTCCTGTACTTTTCACCTGGGGTGCTTATTGAAATTTGTGACTATATATTTGTATTATTTGATTGTCATTTTCTCAACAAAGGCCCACTTAGGGTTCATTTGCCATGTCGTTGTAGTCCCAGCATTCAGTACTGATTTCTACATGCCGTAGTACTTGGTAAATATTTTTTGAATGATCAATTACTAAATTAATGAATAGAACCCAAGAATCCTAACACCAACCCTATTGTTCCAGCTCCAGGAGCTTTACACCTCAAGTCTGTTTCTATCTAAAGATACTGAATCTGAATGGCACTATCAGTACTTTCCCCCTCACCATTCAAATATGAATTAAAAGAAGGAGGGTGGCAGTCAGGCAGTGGGAGAACGAGACTCTATAAAAGTAAAAACAACTTGTTCATAAAATAATAAAGTTAGATGTCATCTAGATAAAATAACTGTACTATTTACTGGGTGGGAAGGTGTATGTATCATAAGTATCTTTCAAGACAAGTGTCAGATGGCTTAATTTTCAATTCAGTCTACTTTTGGAGAGTAGAATTTTGTTCTTTTGGCCAGGTTGCATGGGATATATTAACAATACACACACAACTGAACCCATCTCTGTTATAAAGAGATAGGTACAACAAAATATTTTGTTTGGCATCATGTAAGTAAAAAAGTGTTCAAAACTTCTAGGGTTCCATTTTTGTGTTGATAGCAGAGCCAACTGCTGAAGCAGAAATCAATGTGTCAGTTCATCTACTACTTTCTGTTCTTCTTTCAGACAAGAAGTAGCTTATTTCCCCAAGTAACTGTGTCTTACTGACTTACATACAGACCACAGGCAACCAATGACAAAATAATTCTTGCATTCCACAAGGTACTCACTATACATATAAAACAGCAGAGAGTCCCTCTAACTCAACATTTTCATATGGAATCACTTACGATTAGGGATAAAAGATAATCTGAATAAACTTTAACAATTTGACCAACATTTGTTGGCTACCATACCCAGAGTATGGAAGAGAACAGCAATCAGAGATAATAGGACATGATCTATGTGCTCCAGATTATTTACTGGCTGGTGAGGCAGACAGAAATGCAATGAACAACTAAGAAAACATGGCCCCAAATTATAATGCCAAAGCTGAGGGATAAACACTCCATTTAGCCTTTGGAATTTATGTGTAAACTTAAGAATAATTAATGAAAAAAGCTATCCGCTGCTGCTAAATTTTATTTGGAATTTCACCATTAGTTGTAATATCAACAATGTCTATGAGTGCCTCCCACTGTGTATTTCACTCCTAGAAATGATGTTTCTATTGTTGCTGTAGCTCTCAACTCAGCGTGAGGTAACATTTCATCCCAATGTAGGTATCAAAGCCCCTGATCATTATTTGTGGGGAGAAAAAAGTCAAGTCAAGAAAGAATCAACAAATATGTATCATTTTTTAAGGTCAAAATATTTAGAACCATTATGTGAGCCCAATTTGCTGATGGAGTAAAGGTAAATGAACTGTGATAGTTTTTACTACAGTTTGGTTTAATATTCTCAGAACCTAAGAATATTGTTCAAAGAAATATTATCTTTTTTTTTTTTTTTAATTTAAGTAGGCTCCATACCCAGCATGGAGTCTAGTACAGGGCTAGAGCTCATGACCTTGAGACCAAGATCTGAGCTGATATCAAGAGTTGGATGCTTAACTCCACAGTGGGAGCCACTCAGGCACCCCAGAAATATTTTCCTTATAAATACAATGTAAACCCTTGAGGAATCATATGTATTCATTTAATTTCATATTTTTAGCTACTTAAGCTCTTTTTTATTGATACAACTGAAATATATTAATTTCAAATGTACAAAGTTATGATTTATGTATACACTGTAAAATGATTATCACAGTGAATCTACTTCCCCCTTGTAACCATAAAAAGTTATATAATATGCAATATAATATTATTGACTGTAGTCACCATGCTGTATATTACATCCCCTCATTTTCTTTGGATTGATACTCAGAAGCAGAATTGCTGGATCATATGATAGTTCTATTTATAGATATTTGAGGGACATATTATTGTTTTCCATAATGGTTGTACCAATTTGCATTTCCATCAACTCTGCACGAGGATTCCTGTTTCTTCACATTCTTGCCAATATTTGTTATCTCTTGTCTTTTTGATAATAGTCATTCCGATGGGTGTGAGGTGGCATCTCATTATGGTTTTGATTTGCATTTGTCTGAGGATGAGTGATGTTGAGCATCTTTTTATGTACCTATTGGCCACATGTATGTCTTCTTTGGAAAAGGTCTATTCATATCCTCTGTCCATTTTTAAAGCAGGTTAGTTGTGTTTTTAAGTTGTATGTGTTCTTTATATATTTTGGATTTTAACCCCTTATTAGATGTATGATTTGCAAATATCTTCTCCCATTCAGTAGGTTGCTTTTTTATTTTGTTAATGATTTCCTTCACTATGCAAAAGCTTTTTGGTTTGATGTAGTCCCACTTGCTTATTTTTGCTTTTGTTGCCCTTGCCTTTGGAGCCAGACTCAAAACCAACCAACCAATCAACCAACCAACCCAAACAGAGAAAATAAAAGAACCCAGAACACTGCTAAGACCAATACCAAGGAGCTTACTGCCTGTGTTTGGTTTAGTGGTCCAGTTTCATTCTTGGGCACATGGGTGTCCAGTTTTCCCAACATTTTTTTTAAACAAACTGTCCTTTTCCCATTGTATATTCTTGGCTCCTTTGTCATAAATTATTTGACCATATGTTCTTGGTCTATTTCCAGGCTGTCTTTTCTGCTCCACGGATCTACATATCTGCTTTTATGCCAATATCATACTGTTTTGATTACTATACCTTTGTAGTACAGTTCGAAATGAAGAAACATAGTAGCTCTAGCTTTGTCCTTTCTCAGGATTGCTTTGGTTTTCAGGGTTTTTGTGGATCCATACAAATTTTAGAATTATTTGTTCTAGTTCTGTGAAAAATGTTGGAGTTTTGATAGGGATTTCATGGAATCTATAGTTTGCTTTGGGTAGTATGGACATTTTGACAATATTAATTTTTCCAATTCATGAACACAGAGTATCTTTCCATTTATTTGTGTCTTCTTTCTTTCATCAATGTCAGTTTTCAGTATACAGGTCTTCCACCTCCTTGGTTAAATTTATTCCTAGATATTCTGTCTTTTTGATGCAATTGTAAACAAGATTGTTTTCATTAATTTCTCTTTCTGGTAGTTTATTATCAATGTATTAAAAAACAACAGATTTTTGTATACTGATTTCTGTATCCTGCAAATTTAATGAATTTGTTTATTAGTTACAACAGGTTTTTGGTGGAAGCTTCAGGGTTTTCTATATATCAAATCATGTTTCCTGCAAAAGGTGACAGTTTTAATTCTATCTTTCCAATTTGAACACCTTTTATATCGTTTTCTTTCTAATTGCTTGGGCTAGGATTCCCAATACCATGTCACTTATCAGTGGCAAGTGTGGGTGTCCTTGTCTTGTCCTTGATCCTAGAGGATAAGCTTTCTTCTTTTCACCATTGAGTGTCATATTAGTTGTAGGCTTGTTATATATGGCCTTTATCATGTGGGGATACATTCCCTCTATACCTGCTTTGGGGAAACTTTTTATTATTAATAGATGTTGAATTTACCAAATGCTTTTTCTGCATCTATTGAGATAATTGTATGATTTTTTATCCTTCATTTGGTTAATGTGGTATCACATTTATTGATTTGTGGATCTTGAATCATCCTTGAATCCCTGGAATAAATCCAACTTGATGGTGGTGTATGATCTTTTTAATGTATTATTTGAATTTGGTCTGCTAATATTTTGTTGAGGGGTTTTGCATCTATGCTCATTAGGGATATTGGCCTGTAATTTTTTTTGTGTGTGTGGTGTCCTTATATCTAGTTTCAGTATCAGGGTAGTGTTGGGCTCATAAAATGAGGCCACAATTTTCTGAAATATTTTGAGGAGGATAGTATTAGGTCTTCTTTGAATACTTAGTAGAATTCACTAGTGAAACCACCTGGTCCTGGACTTTTGTTTGTTGGGCCTAGCAATCTTCTTGTTAGTAATTGGTCTATTCATACATTCTATTCCCTCATGATTCAGTCTTAAAGAATATATGTTTCTGGGGATTTATCCACTTTTTTCCCAGTTTGTCCAATTTATTGGCATATAGTTCTTCATATTAATCTCATAGTAGGTCCTTTGTATCTTTTTGGTATCAATTATAACTTACTCTCATTCATTTCTGATTTTGAGTCCTCTCTTTTTTTCTTAGTGAGTGGAGCTAAAAGTTTATCAATTCTGTTTATCTTTTCAAAGAAGAAGCTCTTAGTTTCATTGATTTTTTTTCTATTGTCTCTTTAGTCTCTATCTTATTTACTTACACTTTGATATTTATTATTTTCTTCCTTCGTTTAACTTTGGGATTCATTTATTCTTATTTTCCTAGTTCCTTTAGGTATAAAATTTAGATTATTTGAGATTTTTCTGATTCCTTGAGCCAGTCCTGTATCACTAAAAACTTCCCTCTTACAACTGCTTTTGCTGTGTCCCATAAATTTTGATGTGTGACTTTCATACTTTCATTTGTCTAAGGTACTTTTTTTATTTTTTCATTGACCTATTGATTGTTCAGTAGCATGTTTTCAAATCTCCACATATTTGTGATTTTTCCAGTTTTCTATTTGTGATTGATTTCTGGTTTCATACAATTATGTTCTAAAAGATGTTTGGTGTAATTTCAATCTTCTTAAATTTATTGAGACTTCTTTTGTGGCCTAATTTATGATAGATCCTGGAGAATGTTCTGTTTGCACTTGAGAAAAATGTATATTCTGCTACTTATGGATGGAATGTTCGGTATATATCTAGTAAATGGTCTAATGTTTCATTTAAGGCCATGTTTCCACATTGATATTAATATTCTGTCTGGATGAGGCATCCATTGATGAATATGGGGTACTAAATCCCCCTACTATAGTTGTATTGCTCTCAATTTCTCCATTTAGGTCTGTTAATATTTGTTTATATGTTTAGGTGCTCCTAATCTATATTGGGTATATAAATACTTCCAAATGTTAACAAAATTAAAAAAATATATTTACAAATGTTATATCGTCTTGCTGGATTGACCCCTGAATCATTATGTAATGTCTGTCTTTGTCTTTTATTATAGTCTTTTGTTTTAAAGTCTATTTTGTCTGATATAATAGCTACCCTACTCTTTTTTGGTTTCTATTTGCATGGAACATCTTTTCCCAGCCCTTTTACTTTCAGTCTGTGTGTGTCCTTACATCTAAAGTGAATCTCTTGTCAGGGAGCATATGGACTTAAATCCATTCAGCCACTCCATGCCTTTCGATTGGAGAATTTAGTCCATTTATATTTAAGTTATAGGAAGGTGTATACTGCTGCTGCCATTTTGTTAATCATTTTCTGGCTCTTTTTATCATTCCCTTCTGTTCTTTCTCTTTCTCTTGCTTTCTTCCCTTGTGGTTTGATAGCTTTCTTTAGTGTTATGTTTAGATTCCATTCTCATTATCTTTTTTGTATATGCCATAGGTTTTTGTTTTATTGTCACCATGAGAGTTACCAATATAAGCCTATATGTATAATATACCAGTCTATTTTAAGTTGGTAACAAGTTAAGTATGAACACATTCTGAAACTTTACATTTTAACTTCCCAGTTAAACATTTTATACTTTTGGTGTCACATTTTACATCATTTTGTGTATATACCCTAACTAATTGTTGTAGTTTTAGTGTTTTTTTTTTTTTACGACTTTTGCCTTTTAATCTTCATGCTAGCCTTATAAGTGATTAGTTCACTACCTTTAATATATATTTACCTTTACCATGGAAATTTTTACTTTCATATGTTTTCTTGGTATTGGTTAGTGCCCTTTCTTTTCATCTTAAGACATCTCTTGAACATTTCTGACAAGGCTGGTTTAGTGGTGGTTTACTCTTTTAGTTTTTGCTTGTCTGGAAAACTTTTATCTCTCTTCAATTCTGAAAATATTGCTAGGTGAGTGGTCATAGTTGGAAGTTTTTTGCTTTCAGCACTTTGAATATATCATGTCATTCTTTTCTGGCCTGCAAAGTTTCTGCTGAAAAATCTGCTGATCATCTTGTGGAGGTTCCCTTATTTGTAACAAGTTTTCCTCTTGGTTATAAGATTTTCTATTTATCTTTGAATTTTGACATTTTAATGTAATATATCTTAGTGTGGATCTCTTTAGGTTCATCTTATTTTGAACTCTGGGCTTCCTGGACATGGATATGTTTTATCCTCCAGGTTAGGGTAGTTTTCAACCATTATATTTTTAAATAAGTTTTCTGTTCCTTTCTCTCTCTTTTCTCTTTCTGGGACCTCTAATATGCAAATGTTGCTCCACCTGATGTTGTCCTATAGGTTTTTTAAGCGATCTTAATTTCTTCAGATTATTTTTTCTTTTTCCTGTTCTGTTTGGGTGAGTTGCACTGCCCCATCTTCTGGGTTACTGATCCTGTCTTGTGCTTTATCTAATCTGTTGCTGAAGCCCTATAATGTATAATGTATATTTCAGTTTGGTTACTGCATTTTTAAGATCTATGACTTCTGTCTGGTGATGCTTTCTTATATTTTCTGTCTCTTTGTTGAAATTCCCTCTGTGTTCATCTGTTCTTCCCCCAAGATTGCTGAGCATCTTTATGACCACTACATTGAACTCTTTATCAGGTAAATTACTTATCTTTGTTTCTTTAAGGTTTCTTGTTTTTTGTTTTTTTCTTCCCTGGGGTTTCATCTTATTCTTCATTTAGAACATATTCCTTTGTTTGTTTTCATTTTGTTCAACTCTCTGTGTTGGTTTCTGTGCATTAGGTGAAAAAACTATCTCTTTCAGTCTTGAAGGATTGATTACAGGAAGCTTGGGGGTGTCTCAGTCTTAGTCTCTGCAGTATTCTGGTGGGGATAGCCTGCGAAGAACTGTCTCCCTGATTATTTCAATCCTGAGGGCTCAGATGTGTAACCCTCAGAGCCAGGAATTTACAGGGCATTCCTTGTGTGGCCTTTGCTTATATGCTGGCTTTGGTTGGGCTGTAAGGGAGTGCCAGGCTGGGGCAAGCCCACCTGTCAGATTTAGCAGTGTGGGCCATAGGAAAACCTAGATGTGGGCAAGCAGTGCTAATAATGTAGAGGGAAAATGCAAAAATGATATTTGCTAGCACCTTCATGCCTTGAAAGAGTTCTAAGAGACTCCCGCCCTTCCAGCAGACACTTTAAGATTGAATCTCTTTTGTATGTAGTCTAGGCATTTTTCAACTTCTTGTGTTTGCACAGGGTCCTGGGGTAAGGAAGTCTGCCCTTTAAGAGCAGACTCTTACATATGCCCTTTAAGAGCAGAGTCTTAAGGAGCACCTGGGTGGCTCAGTTGGTTGAGTGTCCAACTCTTGGTTTCGGCTCAGTTCCTGATCTCAGGTTGTGAGATGGAGCTCCATGTTGGGCTCACACTCAGGGGGAGTCTGCATGAGATTCTTTCCCTCTGCCCCCCCCCACTCTCTTGCTCTCTCTAAATAATAAATAAACCTTTTA
Organism: Taxidea taxus jeffersonii; assembly: GCA_003697995.1. Taxonomy (NCBI): domain Eukaryota; kingdom Metazoa; phylum Chordata; class Mammalia; order Carnivora; family Mustelidae; genus Taxidea; species Taxidea taxus. The sequence goes on along the minus strand of ML104715.1, from coordinate 20,590 downwards.
GAACAAAAAGAGTGAAGTCTTATTTTCTCATAGCCTTTTGGTTCTCCCAGGCATAAGCCAGATATTTTGGGGGCTTGTCTCTTTGGTGTAGGTCCCAAGGGTTGGGGTGCCTGATGGCTCAAAAGGACTCAAACTCCTTTCTCCTCAGGGATGTGCTCTGTATTTGTCAGAGTCTTCCTGTTTGTGAATTGCCACACTAAGTGTAGGGTTTTTTGCAAGATCATGCCTCTGCATCTCCTATCCATCTCTATGTGGCCTTTTTATCCTTTGTGTGGAGAAACTGTTTAGTTTTCATGCCCACTTCAGAGAGAACTGTTCTATATAGAGCTGTAGTTTTGCTGTGTCAATGGGCAGAGGTGAGCTCAGGGTCTTCCTATGTCCCCGTTTTGAACCCTGTTCTTGATTAATTTCATCTTAATCCTACAGAATCCTTCTTAGAAATTTCCTGCTATCCCAAAGATAAGAAAATAACCATCCTAAAGTGGAAGAACTGCAAAAACTGCTCTCTCCATCCCAAAAGAGATCAAAATCAGCAAGGATCTAACAGCCTCTACTTAATGATTAGCAGTTGCACTGTCATTTTCTTTTCTTAGAGGAAAATAAGCAATACTATTCAGAGATTGATTGTAAATTAATCTAAGTCTAAATGGTACTTTGCTTTTTAGCATTCTTTATGAATTTATTGATAAGGAAAGTACTGCAGAGAGAATACCTTTTGGGTGTGTCTCTAAAGAGGTAACTGTTAATTTCAGCTCCATCTGGAATTACTGATGAATCATGAAAAAATGCCTTGTCCCGGATCTGCATCTGAAAAAGTTCCTCATCTCGAGTGGGTAACTTCTGAGTCCTTGAGCTGAGTGGTAATAGCAGCCACAGCAGACACCAGTGGAGAGGCACCATCCTGGGACAACAGAAATGATTGCTTACATTAGTTCTGCAGGTAGACACTTGGGCAAGTTGCAGACTTTCTAGAGGGTTAAGAATATTTTAGTTTTGACAGAAAGTTAGAGTTGTAGTATGTATTTTGGATACATACATATTCTTGAAGACAAATTTCCTGTTTTGTTCCCAAAGTATTTCATGACGTTGATAACAAATTCACTAGCATTTCAGATATTAAAAATATTTTGAAATGAATGGATTCTTAGTGCTTTAACTTCTCCGGATATTCAGAGAGAAAATCCCCACTTCAATATGGCAGAAGCCAATATGGTTCTTGTAGAAATGTCTATACAAATGTCTCAAAAATTGAACCATAGCATAAAGAGACACACAGACTCACTGAGAGGCAGAAAATTACCATTGCACAATTACTTTTATGCTTCCTTGAGCTTTGACTAAGGATTATACATGTATAGTATTATTTTTGTTTCCAAGATCAGATTTTCATAAATCAGAAGATTTTAGAGACGATAAAGTTAATTTTTTAAAGGTTAAGCAATTTGTTCAAAATCACAAGATAAATTATTTGCTGATGTCTAGTTATCATTCATTACTAGACTCTTCAACACAACATTTAAATGTAAACCTTAACCATATTAGAAGTGGGCTTGGATTCTCACTCTTGGATCAAGTGAGACCATTGGAAAGTTGTAGAGTTAGGTTATTTGTCTTAACCTCCATCACAGTTATATATTTACTACTCCAGCAGAGTATTTTCATTGAATTACATTTTGGCATTCAAACTGACTTTCATCATAGATCCTATAGATAATTATGTATCACTCTCTACTGCACGTTGCTGTGGGGATATTGTCAAGGATACCACCTTCTACATGACTCAGTGTCCCTAACAGGAAGCCTCAGGTAGGGTAGGCAAGTTCTTTTGATGTCAAGTACTGGTGAAAGGCCTTGCTTCCTCTGAGGGTTTTCCCTTATCTCTCTGACAACATACATCAGGGATTTCAAGCATTAGGGGAACAGTGTGTTTATACTTAAGTACTTTAAAGATTAAGAAAGTCGAATGAAAATATCTGCAATAATTTGAAATGAAGTGAAAGCCAGTTTTATTTCTAAAGAGTCATTACTACAGCTCTGAGATCACCTCTACGTAGACCATAATTTGACTTTAATTTTATCTTTCTTAGAATGCTATCAAAAATAGATTCATACAACTAAAAATAGTTTTTGAAGGGAATAAGCTTTTCTTTTGTATGAGAATGTGAGAAGTAATTTTTTCACACTGAGCTTACCCAAAAAGTAAATATAATTTCCTTTTTCAAAAAGTTATTTTTTGCCATGTGTTTTGCAGTTTTTCCTATATCTGCAGTAATTGAGAGTTACTATGTGCAAAACAAGGCGTTATATTCACTAGTTGCATTATTGCATTTAATGTGAAGTAGGTACTATTCTCATGGAAGAGTAAACCTCCTTTTACATAAGCAGAGAAGGGATATAAATCCAGGTGGATCTGATTGCAGAGGCCAAACATTTGTCCTCTGTAATATCTCTCAAAAAAGCCATCGTAATTTCTGACAAGAGGCTCTAATTCTCAATTGCATTGTAATTGAGTGAAAACTTGACTGAGAGCTAAGAAATCTGACTTTTTAGTTGCAGCACAAACTAGATCTGTGATTTAAGGTGATGCACTTAACCACTCCAGGTGGACCTCAATTTTCTCAAGGGTTAAGGTGATAATCTCTAAAAACAAATGATGATTCTGAGACTGAATCCTCAATTTCTCCTCCAACTAGCTAGCAATTGAGGAATGAGACCAGGCCTTCTTAAATTTCATTAAGTAATCTGAACCTCAGATATCCAGATAATAGAATAGAATCCAAGCAAAGCTGGGCATGGAAAGCAGGAGCTCATGTTAGTTACTAATAGCAGATGAAACTTATAACTATAAAAGATGGTGAGATGGATCAAAATCAAAACTCAGCAAACCCACTGGAAACAAAAACGGACATGGTTAACTAAATGGAATGAGACCTCTACTCACAATACTTAATCCCTCCCCTCTGATGCTCTTCCTCCTATAGCTAACAGAAGTGAGTAATCTGATATGCTAGAATTTGCTCATCTGCCCCTGTTAAGAAATAATGATTATTTCAGCATAATGGAATATATCCAGTTAACTCTGTAGTGGCATCCCCAAAACTTTACCTCCTGAAAGCAGAAGAAGCCAGACAGTAAAACCTGTCTCTTTAGAAATGGTTTGAATTTGCCTTTCCATACTTATTAGGAACTTAGAGCAAACATGTGATGGCAGCATTTGCATATGATATAGTTAGGTGTATTTGCCCTAGAATCACTCTCAGGCAGCTTTACCTCATTAGACTCTATGTTTGCCCAGAAAATGGTCAGCTGCACGGTACCGCGGGATGACTGAGCAGGACATGCTGCCTGATGCCCCAGGATATTTGGGATATTTAGGTCAGCTCTAGAGTTAGGGAGGTAGCTAGTTATGATTGGTGGGGATCTTTCCAGCTTCCTTAGCCATCCATGGGAATAACTTTCTCTTTATTAAATCAGCAAGTGATAAGAAATGAATTTTGAGTTAAAAACAATATTAATAAGTTTTATTTTGTACATGCTGCACTCTTCTAAGTGCTTTATATATATTATCTCATATAATGCTAGCAACAACCCTATGATGTAGGCACTATGATTTTCTCATTTCAAAAATAATCAAACTGAGGCTTGGACAGGTAAGATCACATAGTGCATATAATACAATGCAAGAAATACAAACTATTTTTCATGAGTAAGTTAAATATGGAAAATAAGATTATTATACAATAATATCTCCACATCAGCTATTTTTAAATTTATAAATAAATAAATAATAGTGAACAGCTTCAGATGATAAGATTCTATAAAGTAGGTGTTGAGAGATAATTCTCCATGGGTCTCTGTGCTTGTTTTTGCCCATCTGGGAGCAGAGGAATTCACTGCCTTTGTTCCAAATTATCTTCCCAAGGATGCTTGTGTAATGAAAAGCCTTGGAAGATAGTTTCTGGAGCCAAGAGCAGGCATGATCACTATACCATGGAAGATCTGGGCTCCCCAAGTTCAGGGCTCCTCTTGTTAAAAAAAAAAAGAACAAAAACCCATTTGGGGGCTGGTGCTATCTGTCCCTCTTTTCATTTGTGGGAATTGGGAGTCAAGGAGTCAGTGGGGGAAAATGATAATACCGTGGATTCTGCTATGGATGGCTCTGAGTTGCTCTGAGTAGTGTTTTTGTCTCTGACCCAGTAGACTCATCCCATCCAGCATCAATGAAACTATGTTTGACAGGCTAACTTGTTAGCTTATAAGCAGAGTAAAATCTCAAATTCTTCACAGTTCTTGACACAATGTTTTACTTACTAAATTATTTTACTGGCTTATCTACTTTATTTTATATAAATAAGTTTTTATTTATATTACCACCAAAAGGGAGGAGACTCAACCCTCTCTTTTTGCTTTATTAAAAAAAAAATCGTTATTTCTCCAGCTAAAATTCTATCACATCAACTTTTCATTTCTGAAACAATTTTAACCGTTTTAATTGCCATACATTATGGGCAAAACAGAGACTTTTTGGAAAAGTATTTAAAATGAATATCCCTTTTTTCTTTTCTTTTTTTTTTTCCCCTTTGTATCTATATGAGAAGATGGATGTTGGCTATCTCTATTGTGGTAATCATTTCATTAATATATACAAATCAAACTATCATGTGTGCACCTTAAATTTACACAGTGATATATGACAACTATTTTTCAATAAAACTAGAAAAAATTAGTATGGTCCCAAAGCATAGATCTTTATATTCTACATGACTATCTTTTTCAAAATGTTATCTAATAACATTCATCTACTGTTGAGGAAAAGCATACTCAGTTATTATGGAAAGTTAATCATTTCATCAGGTTACAGGCAGAATTATTTTAAATAAAATGTATTTAAATGAAGCACTGACGATAGCTAATCAAAAAACTATTATGCAGATGGAGTGTACATATTTTTACAATTTCTATTCAGTGATTCAGGTTTAAAAGTTTACTTAGATATTAAGATTCTATAGATTTTTCCCCCTACCAATAAAATGTTCTCTCTCAGGCACTCAGCTTAAGAATTAGTCATTTTAAATAAACAACGAAAAATACATTCCTCTTAAGAATAAGACTTAGGTAAACTAGTCTATAAGAACTGACTTCTTCTAAGATTACAAAAGTGCCCTCTAATGGCATAACTTTTCCTTTCATTTATTTTTGTTACTTCTAGGTATCCAGAGCTTATCTAAATTTAAAGTTTAAGTTAAATAACATTTCTCAGAATTTCTCTTTCGGTATTATTTCTTTTGTCGTGGGCGTCTGGTAGTAATCTCAGCAATCCATCTGTATAGCAAGAAGCCACACTATCTTTTTATAATAAAAGGTCTAGTTTCAACAGAAGTAGGAAGTGGCTAAGATGATGGCAAGTATTTTTATTTTTCTAGGCAGATCAATCAACTTGGTCCCACAGTTATTCGCAGCCCAGAAAAACTTGATAGTGTTTATCCTATTACTGAGAAGACTGACTTTGTTCCAATTAAGAAGTTTTAATGAATCAAGTAGTATAGATGCTAATCTAACATTGATGTTGCTCATGTTGTCAGAGGCTTCTTCATATTCGGCACATACTTTCAGGTCCTGCCAAGACGGAAGTGAAAAAACAAAAATGATCTAATGATTTGATAAACCTTAACCTTTAGTCTAGATTATGAGTAATCTAGATTATTGCATAGTTTTATTCTTTGGAAGGCCCAATTGTTTTTGAAATATAATCGTCCAAAGATTAGCCATGTGTTCTCTTACAAAATTAGAGAGAGATCTGGGCACTATAAAGTAAATGACTTTAAATATAATTAACTTATATGGTACACATGCATGCTCACACACACACACACACACACACACACATTTGAGGTTAAACTATTAGGAAACATTATATGAGCCCAGTTAGTTGATGTTAGAGTAAAGGTAAATGAGCAGCGGTTCTAAAAGAAGAACTTTTTACAGATAATAAATTATTTTTATATTTGCTGGCGAGTGGGTAAAAGCTACAGGTCAAGAAGAGTGGAGAGTGGTTTTCTTTGGGATGTTTTAGTAATGAGGACCAAGTTTGCTTCTCCCACTCTTCTCCTTCACCTTCTCTGCAGGGCTCTCTGCTCCCCCAAGCCCACAGAGGGACAGGGGAACAGTAGAGAGTGCAGGGAATGAACTCAAGACCGGTTTTGAAGGAAACACCAAGGAGGAGATATGAGGCATTTATGTTGTTTCCTAGGGGGTAGGGAGTAAAGCATATGATGGGTAACTGAAAGCCTGAAACTCATCCTAAGACTTTATTTTCAGCATTCATTTCAACTTTTTATTCTACAGAGCCTTTAATGCAGTGAAAAATAAATAGTCAAACTGACCTGACATATCCTTTTACCACAAACCTGTGGGAATGTTTCAGAACTGTAAAATAGTCTAATGGTAAGCAGGAAAAAAAAGGGAGCTCAAATAATTTATCAATGTATCAGCTAAACACCCAGCATGACCTCTATCACCACAAAAACTATGCGTAAAAACAATAAAACTTGCCACGGGGAGTGTCTGCAGCAACTTCACTACTGTCATTTGGTAAGATTTATCTTTAATTACATAAGATGGGCTAGTCAATTTACCATCTTGGTTAATCCACTGGGTCATTTAGTGAACATACAAATTTATTGCTTGAAATTGTGTAAACAATGATTATAAGTAAATAAATCTCGTTAATTTTTTACTTCTTTTAAAAAATATATTAGATGTACTTAACCACAATCTTGATTGGTAATCTTGTCTTAGGGGTAGAGAAATATTTCAGGCCACTAAAAAGCTTCCTTTTGTATTTATAGGCTACTGTTTTAGCTATATTGTCTCACTAATGTAAGGAATTTACAAGTCTGGTAAATAAAAAGTTGTTTCAGGTTTTCACCAACTGTCCAAGACTCTCTGAACAGAAGGTGTCATGTATATATTAAAGACACTGTGACCTTTCTCAGCACCATACATTCCTCAGACAGCAAGGAATAGCTTACTCAGTCTACCTGTGAAAGATATGCTCAAAGCAAATCCCTCCTTCCCTCCACCACCAATCACCAAGAGCCTGTAAGTCCCTTGCAAAAACATGTGATTTATTTGTAAAAAAATGTTGTCAAGCTCTTATAGATACTAAATGTTGCAAAACTCTAAACAGGTCACACCAAGCAAATGATTAAAAGAAATCCCCATAATGTCATTAAGATTCACTTAAAAACTATTCAGTGTACCCAGTCACATGTAGGTCACAAACATGAAATAAATTTATAATCACCAGAAAGAAGGATGGGCATTCTGAATTTACTTGAGGTAAATGCATCTGGAGTAAATGAAATCTAATGTTTAGTTACAGGGAGTGGAAGGTACAAATTATAATTGAGTGAGGACGACTTCAAGGAGTGGTCCGCCATGGAGATTTCTGTTCTTTTCCCTTCCTTTTTAAGTGCAAATATTTAGTCTCTCAACTTCTATTTTTAAACTCAAGGCCATTTGTTTTCATTTGAATCATCCCTACCACATCTGATAATAAGTCTGAAGCATTTAATCTAGCTTAAAGAAAAAGCACAGCATTCACTGGGGGACCAGCCCCCATGTCACAGAGTAGGCTGTGAGTGAGGGGGTCTGCCTCTTTAAGAGCATGATGCCCAGCAAGGGCATACAGATGCCCTCCAGGCTTATATTTAGCATTGCAAAAAGCTGAATTCCCAGGAGTCCTCTTGTTGTCTGCTGTCTTTTACAAACAATGAAAATGGCAAACATGAAAAATATGAAAAACAGTAACAGAAATTAGTTGGTCATTCTTATCCTTACAGAAATACCCTCTGCTGTAGTTGAAAACTGGAGGGAAATAAGACATCTTGTGGTTTGGGATGTTTCTACTTCTGCAAAGGGTGAAATGAAGCCAGTGGGAGGAAAGGACTCCTGCTGCCCAGCACTCTCTGGCACGTGCTAGGTGAGCTCTTGTTCCCCAGGACTGAGGCACAGCTGCAATGTGCGAACCCCAACAGAACAGAGCCAGAGTTAGGCACAGGATCCACCGATCTACCAGCTAAACCTCTCTAAATACAGGCTGTCATTACATAGTGGAATGATTATTAAGAGTTTTAGAGTTCATTATGTTAATAATCTATGGATTAGGGACTCTCACATGCATTTCAAGGGCAATGATTCCAACCTCCTCTACCACTTCTCTAAATGATTGCCAACTTTCATTCTGGAAGGAAATTAAATTAGTATAAAAAAGCAACGTAAAATTAAAACATGGCAAAGATCTGAATAAAGTTTCCATTCTCTCATCTCCTCCTCTCTGATCCTCATGGTGTGTAGTTCACAGCAGGGCCAAGGTAAGGGCACTCTAATTTTAAAAGATGGTCATGCCTATGAAATAAACTTGAAAGAGAGTCAGATTTTAGCCAGTAATCCTGTATTCTCACCATCACTAACGCCAATAAAAAGAGTAGTGAGCAAGAGAAATGGCCAAAATAAGTGTACTACAGATAAGAGTAGTCTTTGATCCAGGAAGCCAGATCCATTTTACTAAAGGAAGGAGTAGATCTCCTAAAAAGCAGGTATCTGATAAGCGATTAGAAGATATGATAGATTCAACTGCAACAGAGTATAGATAATGCAAAGTAAAACTGAAACAAAAGACTAAAAACATTTTCCTCCTATCAAACTTTCCTCTGCATGTGCAACTGAGACATCCAGGATAATTTCCATTATCTGAAGAGAAGCTAATGATTCCTGAAACAGTGCAAGTCCCTAAGGGAGGAATAATATGCTTGGTTGCTTTTCTTACTTTAGTTTGGCAACTAAGCCTTATTTCCTGTTGATCTGCAACAAAATGAAAATAACTTCCTGAGCAATGTTCCCCAAAGCAGTTAACAAACTACATACCCCATCCTCTGCCAGGAGCATCTAGCAACAGTACCTATCAGCCCAGAAGATAAGACATGAATTGTCATGGACAACAGACACTGAGTCCCTGCTCTGTGTAACACACTAAAAGTACAAAGACATTTAATATAGATTCAGACTGTTCTGCTGCTTACAATTAGGTTGAGTGGACATTAATTCCAGATAAAAGTACCCTGTGACATAAGATAACAAAATACCAACAGGAAACAGGTGGCTCATAGAATAAGTGCTTAACAGAGGTGGAGGGAAGACAGAGTAAGACTCAGAGTGAGAGAGTAGGAAAAGGGGAGAAGAGCTAGGTGTGGGAAAGGGAGAGAGACTAATTTGTCAAAAGTTCTGGTAAGAGGTGGGAGCTCAGGAGCTGAAGTACAAAGAGAGAACTGCATCAGTAAGAGTTAATAAACAAATGTTAATTGAGTACTTCCTTTGTGCAAGACACTGAACAATGTGCCAGTTATATAAGACATCCTCTCTTCTTGAGGTCTTTATGGTCTAGAAAGAAGTGAGGAAGAAAATACTTTTAGAAGAGAGAAAGAGAGATCAGTGGGGAACTAATTGTGAAGGTTCATAAAAGCAAGATATCCCTTTATAAAGGATGGGAAACTTAGAAAGCTAAAAGGTAGTTTTCTAATGGTTTACCACCTATGTTTCTTAGCAACTGCTGAGATTCCTGGGAAGAATTCTGAAAAGGGGCCCTACAGTTCCACATCATGTCCTAAGACTGCAGTGAAAGGCGATGGAGACGAGAACAAGTATTTCCTCAAAACAGGCTACTTTTTCGAGGAGTACAATTTGTAAAACTTCTCTTTTCCACACAGAATTTCCCTCTCTGACACTCCCAAGGTTAGGAAGCATGGTTCAGTGGGAAAAATCACACACTGAGTCAGGACACTTCTGGTGCAAGCATGAGAACTATTCACATTGGTGGCTTATTGGCCCAGATGTTCTCTTTGGTGCCCTGCAGTTGTGAACCCCTGAGAGTTGAGGTTAGTGCATCACACCTCCTAGGAAAGCTGGCAACGTAAGGCAGTAACTAAGTTTCACAAAGATGCAAACTATGACTTGGGCTCCCCTGTAATTAATTCTAAGACAAAAAAAGAACAGGTTAAAGACAGAAGTGAAGAAAAACTAATCTACTTTAATGGAAATCTGTCCATCCATGTCATGTACTGAATAGTTACTGCTGTAAGTTAGCCCTGGGAGAGGGTTTATCACAACTGTGGTAACAGCCCACACCAGAGTATTAATGTGAATTTCTATTAATGAGTAAACCCACTTCCAGTTCCCTTGGAAATAATCTTTAGGACCATAGAGCTATGTTGCTGTAGACTCACTGGAGGTTAAGACTATAGTATGTCAATTTTGAATTTGATATTTTATAGTTATTTTTACCAGGAAGGGAACTCTTCAGTAAGACACTCCACAGACTTCTTAGGACACCCAAACTAAATAAGATTGAAAGAGCTAAAAGTCAAGAGAATAAGAATCTTCCAAGCACTGCCTCTATATCCCAAACCAAACTAGGTAACAAGAGGACTCAAAAGACACATCCTAGGAATGTATAACTTACTTATAAAAAGAAAACGTACATATCCAAGCAGGAGAATCCAATAATGTCAGTATATTTACTCATCCACTATTTTATTACTCAACATGTCTGTCATGAGTCCTTGTACATATCAGACACTCTTCTAGGGACACTGATAATCTCAGGAAACCACATTCTAGTGGGAGGTGACAGCACATAGACAGAAACATCAATAACAAAACACCAGTGGCTGGCATTCACAGTTCCATAGAGAATTACAATAGGCCTGTGTGAGAGAAAGCGATGGCAGCTTTAGGTAGAAGATTTAGAGATGGTTTCTTGGAAGAAAAGACCTTTCCTCTGAGATGTTATGAACCAGAGGAAGCCAGTGAAAGAGATGTCAGAGGAAAGAGCATTCTGGGCAGACAGATGGCTGACTCAAAGGCCCAAAGTTGGCACTAGATGTGAGTATGGGCAAAGAAAAGGCTATCACGGTGGAACAAAGTGGGCAGAGGGGAGAGTGGAAGGCAAAGGGCAGATCACATACAGTTCTGAAACCATATTAAGGAGTTTGGATTCTATTCTGAGTATGAGGGAAAGCCTTGAAGAAGTTCAGAATCAGGACGCCTGTGTGGCTCAGTTGATTAAGTATCTGCCTTCAGCTTAGGTCATGATCCCAGGGTCCTGGGACAGAGTCCCACATCAGGCTCCCTGCTCAGTGGGGAACTTGCCTCTCCCTCTTCCTGCTGCTCCCTTTGCTTGTGTGCGTGCACAAGCTCACTCTCTCTCTCTCTCTGACAAATAAAATCTTAAAAAAAAAAAAGCTCAGCATCATGATCCAATCCATGTTTTTTAGGAATAACTCTATTTTGTAGAAAACAGATGTTAGAGACATGATAACTATAAAAGCAAAAACCAACCTCATCTTTGTAAAAGCAACAAGATCAGAAGAAGGCCACTGCAGCTGTCCACAGCAGACACAGTGGTGGCTTAAACTTGGTGGGGGAGATGGAGAGTAATGGAGAGATGCGTTGTGTCTTACAGTCATCCACATCCAGAATGTGCAGGTGAGTTGGAGGCAGGAAGCGAGGAAAAGAGAAGAATCAAAGATAACACCTTGATTATCGGAACACAGGGGCAATGAAATAACAGAGCATTGGAAGATATCAGAGAGAAATGAAATTAGTTGGGCAGAATTTCCAGTTGGCATCCAATAATACATGAATTGCTGATCATGTTAGATGCAGTTTTTAAAAGCTAATTCTTATACTGGTTAAGGTATCAGAAAAGACGAAAAAGGAAGACGCTCTCTTCTTGTTATGAGAAACATAAAGAAGCACGGGCCAAGGTGAGAAGTAGCAAGATGTGCAGGTTGAAAACCAAAAATATTGACTTCAATTGTCAGGGTGGGAAAGGGGATCTGCTGGGTGCAGGGAAGGTGGGTGAGACATACTGGGGAAAGGCAACAAGTATATGCACACACACATAAACACACACACCAGTAGCTGCTTCTTTGAATTTAAGTTTCCAATGAAGGGTGCATAACATCCGAGGCTAACTAATTTGCCAAAAGTTCTGGTAAGAGGTTGTTTATGGTCAGTGAGGAGGAAGCTAAGAGAAATATATATGGAAGTTATGAAGAAAATTTGACAAAAAAGCAAAAAACCAAACAAAAAACAAAAAACCAAAAATCCCACACTGCAATTTGGCATACAACCAGACCTCTTCATAAGCTGTGTACAAATGGACAAGCTAAATAAAACTTAGGAATCTTCCTATGAGCCCACATCTGCCAATACCACTTAACTGATCTTTCTCCGCACTTTTCTGCAGAGAGCTGGCGGACCAGTGAGGAATCCTAAAGTCAGCGGGATGATAGGCGAATGAGAGGAACTGCGCAGGCGCGGGCAAGGAACTGGCCGGTGGTGAGCTCAGCGATAGGCAGGAAAAAGCGGGCTAGAGAAAGGAAACAGGTCCTTGCGGGGGGGTCACCAAACTTTGAAGTGTAATACTCTGAAGGAGAAAAGTCAGCAATCTTTTCAGACATTCTGCAATATACCCAGTAGGGCTTACAAAATAACCAATTGGTGAACCAAACTCAATAATCACTACATCTTCTGAACGAAGATCATTACTAGTTTTGTGTGCCAGTGACAGCAAGGATAAAATAAATACTGTAGTGGGAACAAAAATTCTAAAAATAATCTATCTTCACTCATCCATCAGCATTTAAATAACCTTACATTTTTATATATTTTCCATCTCTCAGATAATACATACTATCTTCTCAAAGGAACTTAAAAATTTAAAAAAAGGTTTTCGTTCTACCCAACCATACTCACAAAAACAGGTATTTTAATTATTCAGGCTCAAAGATATTCCTGTTCTGATGACAAACCTGGTTTCAAAAATTGCTTTGGTAATTCTGCCAGCTATGTCTGCTGAACACATGGGCCAAATCTTCCATAAAGTTTTGATCAAAGAAATCTTTATAACCAGCTTCTAGTGATGTAATAAAAAAAGATACTCATCAACAAGGCAGTGACAACTGGAATATTTTTTCCAAGAGCCAGCATGATGGAATTGCAGAATTCATCGGCTGATGCAACAAATGTTTACTGGGCACTTACTCTGTGCCAAGCATTGCTTGAGAAATATAACCATGGACAAGATGTGTGATGTCCTTGTGCTTGTAAAGCTTAGAGTTCAGTAGGTAAGGGAGAGGATGAACAAGCTAACATCTACATATAACCATTCCAGAGAGCAGCAGCACCAGGCAGAAAGTGGAATAGGTGAAATGGTTGGAGGGGTACCATGGAAGGAAGGGTGGGGGGAAGGAGCCCTTCTAGGCTGAGTGGTTATGGAAGGCCTCTCTGAGGAAGTGACATTTCAGCAGGGACTTGAATGGAGAGGAGTAAGTCATGGAGGCTGAGGGGAAGGACCTATTTGGTTTGCTGTGCTTTACATCCAGGAATCTGCCCCACCTGTGCCTTAACCACAACCCTCAGCCACTAAAGGGGACAGTCCCAACCCACAGAGACCAGAAGACAGTCCTGACTCAACTGAGGCAGCCACAATCACATCTGGTGAGGAAGGCCTGGCCAGTGTTAAATCCAGGAATGCCGGGATGGGCTGTGACACCAGATGTTTTAAGGTCTATTATCGGATGAAAGAGGGATAAGAAGCACTGGCTGGCCCAGCTAGTCCCAGTGGCTGTCATGGGACTATAAGGAAGGAGTTCGGGACTCAGTAAAATAAAGACTTCTCTGACAAAGCTGTTAAACTGAACAGAGCAGTTTAAAAAGTAGGAGGTGTTCTGACAGAGGAAGGATGTTTCTTGACTTTCTGGAGTGAGATACCAAAAAAAAAAAAGCGTTAGGCTACAAAATCTGCAGGAAGATTCTTAACAAGATTGCAGCCGTGTGGTATTTACTTAGATGGTTTGCTATCTGAGCTCCCTCTGTACATTGTCAGTAAGTGAACTAGTGTTTGAGTGCCTACTGCAAGTTCCCTGAGGACATCAGGGGTGGATTAGGCAGAACCAAGGTCCTCCAGTGAAACCAGAGGCTTCGATTCTTATGGCCCTTTCTTATTTCACTTGAACTATGGATATTTCAATATTTTTTCTCATCCTTAAAAAAAAAAAAAGCTCTTCATGAGGCTTTCATGAGTTTACCCAAGTAAATACCCCTTAGGAAAGATTTTTTTTTTTTACTCATTTTTCTATCTCTTCTATAGACTTCTATGATTCTTACACAAAGTAGGCACTAAATAAATATTTGCTTGATTATACTGATTTCAAGAAGTTTATTGCAAAGAGTAAGAGCGTCTGAAGTCTCTCCCATCAGATTCTGGACTATGCAAGGAAGTTGGGGGTGGTTGTTTGCCGAAGCCTCAAGGCCGATTTACTTGGCTCCACACTCACTTTTCCTTCTGATGCCCAGGATAGAACACTCAAAAGTGTGAAGTGACTTAGTATTGGCCTCACCGGGCCAGATTCAGGCTACAGTGTGAATCTGCGCCCCATTCCTTCCTCTGCCAGAACACTTCGGCACCCTCGAGTTCAAGGGCAGATTGAGACCACTCCTGAACTGCCTTGGTTTGTTCAAGAGTTTGTTGACTGAAATGGAAGAGTCATTCTCGGGAAGGCTGCTGGAGGGTCACCAGATACTGCATGAAGACCAGCACATGCTAGTTTTACCTCAGGAGCACCGGCCTGCCAGGTGCCACTAGGAACTTCACCATCATATGTTTTTTTCAATCCCCATCTCCCGCTAACCAACAAATCCTGCCAATCCAGCTGCTGCATATTCCCTCAGACTGGTTCTCTCTTCTCTATCCAAACTGCCAGTCCCTCAAATGAGCCACTCACTGCCTCTCACATCCATTGCCCGCCTCTCTCCCTGATCATTTGCACAGAACCGACATCCTTATCTTAAAAGCAAAAATGTTTCCTTCTTCTGCTGACAAAAATAGAAAAAGTCAGATGATTTCCCGTGAACTGGAGGACAAAGTCTGTGCCCATGAGGTCTCTGACCTCACAACTCACTCTACCAAACTTACTTCCTACAACTCCCCACACTGGGTTTCCCCTTCCCAGCATGTGCTGCCTGCCCTGGGCACTGCAGGCCTCCTTTGTGGGTTGTCTCTGCCGCTTCTCTGGGTGGCAGAATCCCACTCTTTCTTCAAAACTTAAGCATCTACAACCACAGGGCAATCTAGTTGTGTTTTCCAATGTGTGTACTTCTACTGCAGGCCATTTTAACTTCTGTTTGTGCATATTCTTGAGATGCCCAGGTTCTGCAGAAAGGAAAAGCAATGCTATCTTTACAACAGGTATAATGCTGATCATGGAATGCAACCCAAGCTAATGTTTGTGACATTTTGTGGGTAACAAATAAATAAAATCCAAAATAGGAAAATTGATTATTATTGCTGATTTATGTAATTTGTTTCAAAAGAGATATTATAAGCTAAGTAGGAAATAAGTCATGGATGCTTTTGGCAATTTTATGGGTATAAAATAGGCTGCTTTGTAAAACTCAAAAACTTGGGAAGTATTTCTTTAATCTTTTGAAGTGGACCTCATGGAAACCTGTTAGCTGATTGTTATTAGATGGGTGGTACATGCTGGATGGTCCAGGAGCCTAGTAGAAGGATGCATTTTCTTCTGTCCTTAAAAACACAGACATGTATTAGTAAGAATAACATAGTGCATTACCTGAGAGGACCTCTTTCCTCTGAAAACATGTAGAATATGGTTTGGTTGGGATACATTCTGATCAGAAAATAGGAACACGCACTATGGACTGGTGCTTCTCAAACCTGAATGTACAATCACATGACCCAGCTTTCTTATTAAGCTGCAGATTCTAATTCAAAGGATGTGGGGTGGCCCTTTCACTCGGCCTCTCTAACAAGCTCCGTGGAGATGTGGATGCTGATAATTCGTGGGCTGCACTTAGAGTAGCTCTGTCTCTTCCAATCGCGTGACCGATTATCTGATAATGGTGGCACTATGATTTTCTTCTCCAGTATTTGCACCATTTATACTTTTAAAAAAATATATTTTTAAATAAACTCTATACCCAACGTTGGATTTGAACTTACAACTCTGAGATCAAGAGTCGCATGCTCTACCGACTGAACCAGCCAGGCGCCCCTCCCCTCATTATTTGAACTTCCCGATTTCCAATTTTTACTCATTACCAAATGTTAATGTTTTAAACATCTATTCAGCATGGATGACATGCAAATTATACACATCCTTTCCTCCTTTTACTGTGAGTACTATTACTACATCCACACAGTTTCACAGCTTTCTTTTCTCTACCTTTACATAGAGGAAGAGGAGGAAGAAGAGTAGGAGGAGGAAGAAGAGAAAGAGGAATAAGAAGAAGGAGGAAGAGGAAGAGGAAGAAGAGAAACAGGAAGAAAAAGAAGGAGAAGGAGGAGAAGGAGGGGGAGGAGGACGGCAGGTTTTTTGCTCTAGGGAATATGTCTGTGTTTATATTAAAGCCCGATAATGGCCTAGTGGAATTTTTAGGAGATTGAGACAAGATTCTAATTTGTTCATCTACTTACTGGAGTTGGCAAATACTAAGAACTAAGATTCTATCAAGAAGAAATCGTTATTGCTATAGAATAATAAATACCATAGACTAAGAATTGGCATTTGGTTCCATGGACCCAATCCTATATTTTCCCAGTTCCTGATGGTCCTGGAACTTTGCCTCTTCCCCTGCGCCCACTGGAACTTATTTTGGTAAGACAGCAGTAAGGCCTGTCTGCTGTCAGATTTTCTGTGGTGGCCTCCAGGGCCAACACACAGGACAAAATCAAGGTACTGATTTAAAAATAACTATAATCAGGATAATATAATCCAAAGATAGAAGAGTGGGACAGATGTATCAGGAACCTTAAATAGTTTAAAAAAGTTAAACCCTAGATTATTCTTATTTCCAGAAAAAAAAAGAAAAAAGTGGGAGGGGGGCACACAAGTATGCATTTGTCCTATTCTTGTAAAGAGAAATAAGTTAAAGTAACAGTTTTCAAATACGTATTTCTTCTGTGACCACTTTTACAAAATCCAAGGCCAAAAACAAACTGTAAACATAGAGCCCTGTCTTTGGAGAGATGAGATAATACTCTCCAAGGACTGGATCGTGACAATCTCACAGTTGAGAGAACCGTAAAGAAAGGGTAGTTAACGTCTCCCCTCTCTTTTCTTTCCGTAGTTCACTCTCTGGTCTCATGTCTCCAAGTTTGGGAACAGTTAAAAGGCTGCCAAAGTAAAACCGAAAATGATCCGCTGGACTTTGAGTAAGAAGATCTGAGTGGAAGAAGTTCTGACTAAACCATTATTGGCTTTTGTACTGGGATCAAGTCTCTTCATCTCTTTTGGTCTCCGTTTCCTCGTCTACACAATGGAGACAATTATTTCCTGGGTTGTTAGGAGGTTTAAGATAGTGGATGGGAATGCTCTTTTGAAATAAAAAGAGGTCCTGTTTGTCTATACATAGTATAAGATAGCTTCTCTAACTAGTTGCAAAATTTTACTCAACAACAAAAGATACATGTGTTGGCCTGCTCTTTAAACAGGTATCAGAAGGAATCTCAGCATCAGCTTATTCTATCTGAATTTACCTAATCTATCAGATAAAAAGTTCCTCTTTCCTCAAAGACTGACTAGAAACACAGAGGAGAGGCCAAGATGTTGAGTTTTTAAAAATAATCACACAAACAGTAGGAAATCCTTAATATTCTTTTTGTTAGCCTTGAGAGACCATATCTGAGGGCATCAATATTGTTTAACAAACAAAGATGGATTAAAGGGATTCAAAGGTGAGTGTGCTCAGGCTTTGCAGGCAGTAGATCTCGCAAAGGATTTCAGATGCGCGTGTCGAGATTAGAGAGCTGAGGATCAGGCTCAGTTCCTGGGATATTCTGCATTATTATTTCTGGATTAAGAGATGATTAAAGAACAGGGAATTCAGAAGGCAGATAATGCGGACAGACCCCACAGTCACTTTTAATGAAGAGTTTACAGTAAATTATGATGATACAACACAAACACATAAGTCTGCAACAATCAGAGAGCAGACAAACCACAGAATCCTGACCACAATTATTTCATCCCTTGCTCTCCTTCCCCCCAAAGTAAGACATGCAGTTAGGTGTGGTTTTTCTTCTTTAAAAATTTTTTTAAAGGGATGCATTAGGGAAAGGCTGTAGCTGGTGAGTGTAGGGGGTCAACAGTGATCAGCAGTCATTACACAACATAGAGCCTGCTAAGAGAAAAAGATGTTTCAAAACTGCCTCTTGGTTGTCATTGCTTTGCAAGTATGAACAAAATTTTAAATATAGATTTTTTTTTTCAATTATAGGTTGAACTTGCTGGCTGAAGGATTATTATGTGTGGGTGTATAAATATTTTCACTGTTGGAGCTCACTTATTCCTAATTATGTTTTAAAGGACTTTCAGTATTTAGGGTATTTGGAATATCCTATCCTATGTGTCCACAGCAACTCTCACTATTCCATTGAAATGTATAACTTTATCCAGTCTGGGGGAGAATCACTTATTTAAAATTTTTTAAAACAGATCTAACTTCAAATCTTATAACTCTTAAAAATGCCACATTAGAATACTGGAATGACTTTAGAGGTGAATTATTATGAATTACCACTAATTTAAGAAGGTAGTCTACAGATTATTAATTTTTCAGTGCTGTACCTTAACACATATGGATTTAAAAGTGAAAAAGTGTACTCATCTTCCTCCACAAAATTACCTAGTAAGTTAACCATGACCAAAACCAGTAAACATCTAGCACATAAACTGTCTATGAATAAGGTCTTGTGAATTTAGATTAAATTAATGATATTTTTGAATCATTAAATTGTAACAAAAAAAATTCCAAGTAAATTGTGTCCTTGCAAATTAATTTGGTAACTAATCTCAATTTAAAAGTTTTAGACATTTCCATCAGTTTTGCTTCTGGAACCAAAGAGTCCCCACTTTATTTTAAAAGTTTGTGAGTGTAGTTTAGTCTCTTAACTGAAACTGAGTTTTGGACTTCTCAGCAGTAGGGAGTTAATATCTTCCTCACTGGGTTCCCGTGAGGATTAAGGAAAATGATGGATGTGGAAGTACCTTGTGAACAACTGAGGGTTTTATGAAGTTATAATACTGTTAATAAGTAGGATAATTTCCATTCACGTTGTGAAATTCAAAGCACAGAAACAGCTTTGGCATAAATTAATAACTGGCAACTTTACTGAGAGACAATAAAATTTTAAATATACATTTCAACATGTAACAATATATTTTTTTTACAAGAGCATTAAGGTTAGGTAATTTTTTTTAACTCTTAGAATACTGATTTTTTCAGAACATATGGAGTGTATTATCTATTTACTGGTAATAGAGATATTATCAAATGCTTATACATATAACTAAGAATACTTGAAGATAATGGTCTGATTTATTTGAGGGCTCTTTCAGCTTTCTGTTGAAAACCTCTGGCCCTGTAATGTGGTGTCTCCAAATCTTTTAAAATTGGGATTATATATATATATACACACACACACACACACACACATACATATATATAATAAGTAAATATATATATTTATCTACATAAATATATAAATATAAATACATAAATACATAAATATATAAAAATAAAAAATAAATATGTACACACACACATGACTTAAGACATTCTATTCTATAGTTCATTACATTGGAAGAACCCCTAAACTCCACATCTTTTTTCTGGCTAACTTTTGAGTAGGGCTGACTTCTCATCAGAGCTGATTAGAATGTCATTTTCACCTGTTATTATTATTTTTACTTCACAGAAGCTGTCACCTCTATGATTACTGATTTTTCAGTGACCATCCCATATGCTGAGTAGGAGCGCCTTGCCAATAAATATATTACATAATGTTAACAAAACTATTTTCCTTCTTTATACATAAAAGTAAGTTTAAATAGAGTTTTGAGAGGCACCTGGGTGGCTCAGTGGATTGAGACGCTGCCTTTGGCTCGGGTCATGATCTCAGGGTCCTGGGATCGAGCCCCATGTCGGGCTCTCTGCTCTTCGGGGAGCCTGCTTCCTCCTCTCTCCCTGCCTGCCTCTCTGCCTACTTGTGATCTCTGTCTGTCAAGTAAATGGATAAAATCTTAAAAAAAAAAAAAAGTGGCCTGGATTCTCTCTCTCTCTTTAAAAAAAAAAAAAGAGAGAGAGAGATAAATAGAGTTTTGATATTTTCTCCTTTCATCTTAAGGAGACGTCTTATGAGGCAGACACCACTCCCTTTTAGAGACCTCTACTTTACAAGATCAGCACTATCAAAAGCTAGATACCTGTTCAGTATCTCAATTGTTTAAAAGAGTATTTATTATTTCTTTCATTTTACTGAAAAGATAAGTTTTTAGATACAAATATTCACTCGACCTAACCTTGCAAAGATAATCTCAAATGTCCTTACCAGTTCTTCAACATCAAGATTCCATATCTTAAATTCACATCAAGGTAGAAAGAAGATGAGTTACATATTTTGTAGTCGCAGTATAAAAGGAAAAATTGTGGGGCCCAGTGCAAG